>VXAZ01004954.1:663831-780859 GCA_013399875.1 Gymnorhina tibicen | reverse complement strand
GTGTCTGAGCCCGCTTTATCTCTCCCCCAGAACTGTTACTATTACTGATTTAATCTCTGAAGCAAGGCAAGAAAGCTAAACTGTGTTAGAAATCATCACTATTCAGTTAAAATAAATAGCTGTACATTTTAGTGATAAATGCTTCTGGTTTCAGTGAGAAGGATCTTCTGTAAAGTGGAGCTCCTATGAATACTGACAATTAGTTCACTATTCTTCCAGCTCCAGAGTTGCTGACATGAGACTTGTCATGATATCCATCTTTAAATGCAACTTTTTATTCATTTCACTAGGGAGTCTTGCTAAAAAAAAAAAAACTTAAGCCGAAATATGTCACCCTGAGAGACATCAGTGACTTTATTCCTTTTTTAGAAACACAGTCGCTATCTTAGTTTCATATAAATTTGTTACCAGTGTCTGGAACCATTTTCCAAGTAAGACATGCTTTATTGAATTGAGGTACTTTTTCCTTCCATTACCGAGATGTATTTGTTTGGGATTTTTATTATTAGTATTTTTTTTATTTCCATAGTAAACCAACTCTCTAAGTAATTTATTCTGGTAACAAAGTAGGACTAAAAAGCTAATATTTTGTCTTTGTGAATGGAATTAAACTACTTTTCTGTCACTGCTTTCTAGATGTGGTTATTATTTGGTCATTTAGGTCATTTTTTGGTGGAATGGGGGTAGGGGGGGCAGCCGGAGTGTCTTGTACAGTACTTGTAAAGCTTGACAGGAATAATCATTATCTTCCTTTTCCATTATCCCAAGTAATAAAATATTTATTTGTCATTTGGAAAGGTAGTCTGATAAATTCAGTAGCTATTGGCTGTATTTAATACTCTCCCAATACTCCATCATTGTGTTAAATGGTCTAATCTAGGGAGACTTTTCCCCCAATACAAATTAATGGAACACACACCTCTAAACCATCACTTACTTTTTGGCTTTTCCCTTAATGTTGTTGGTTTTATTCAGTATTTTCTCAGTAACAGTTATTCAGGATCATAGGCGCCTGTGGTCATCCAGGTAATGTTGACTGGCACATAAAATATCTTCTTTTTTTTTTTTCCTTGAAATATTAGTCATGCAGGTTACCAGTCAATTTTTCAGCTATTTAGAATAGATAACTTGGAATCAGCATCCCATGGAAGTTGATGTAACCAGAAATAGTATTCAACAGAAGATTAACTCCTTTGTTTAAAAAAACATTCCTTGATAGAAAAGAACATTAAATATCTCAAGCCACTTTTGTAGCATGTGCAGGAGAACTCAATCCAAGTTCAGGTTAACAAATAAACTTAAATTCACTTATCTACCTGTATGTCCTAAAAGAGACACAGTTTCAATTTTAAGAATGCAGGTTGAGTCACCTAAAGCCCATCTGCTGCATCCTGTGGGAGGACCTAGAGCAAAGAGGATTATTTGCATGAAGCCAGGTTCCGATTAATATTATTCCAGATAGTCAGAAAATGTATTGGCTCTAACCCTGTGGGTTGTTTTTCCCAGAGGCACATTCTTCAGTGAGTTATTTTATTATCAGCAATTTTTTATTTCTGCACTTGGGACTTTTTTTGTACTATTAAAGTCAATGAGAACCTTGGGATAAATTGGAATGCAAAGGATGTAGATACTCTGTGGTCTTATGCGTAAACTGCCAAATGTATATACTTGTAGTCAAAGCAAATTTATCAGAATAAATTTGTCCCACTGAATTGAAATTAAGAAAAAAAAAAAAACAGAGTAAGAAATGGACTATTTCTGCTCCAGAAGGGTTTGGTTTTTTGGTGTCTTTCTTTCTCACTATTTAAGACTGATCATGCAGCGTAGTGGCACGTAGGTAAACTGAAGTCACAGGTATATGTGCTCTTCACTTGAAATTTAAAGATCTAAATCAGAATTTTTTTAAAGAGACTGTTGAAATTACTACTAGAACTATGTAACATTTTTAAATATTTATAACAGGCTGAAACTATCCAAAGTGGTTGTGGTAGGAGACCTGTATGTTGGGAAAACCAGTCTTATCAACAGGTACAGTGTATCTCAGCTGCTGATTTGATTCTCCTGTTTCTCAAATAAATGTTATAACACCACTGATGGCTTTAAGCAGTACTTCATGGCTTTGGTTTGAACCTGAACCAGTACTTCATAGTTTTGTTATTAAATGAAGACAAAACAAAGTCAAGAGTATGAGACAGGCTTGATGCATCAACACAGAAAGTTGTGCTCTAGCCCTTCAATCAGTATATGTTATATTCTGAAGTATTTTTATCCAGTCAAATATGATACAGTGTTTTCTTAAGGAATCCAGTGTAAAGGCTAAAGAATTGGAAAAAATTCCAGTGTCTGAGTCTTGGTTTCATTCAGGTCATTATTTATGACCCAAAATATATTCCCTTGTAACTAAAACTGGAAGGTACTATACCTCCAATGAGAGCCCAAAGATGTTTTATTCTGAGTCTCATACTATCCTGAGAGCTTACTAGATATATGTGCTTTCTAGTTTGTTAAATAGTATCTCCTTTTCTTTTCATTAGTGTCTTGATGTTTTTATGTCTGCTTCTACATTATATAGCAAATCCACAGTTAGTTTATTCTTTCCTTCATAATTTACCCTAGACACTGTTAGTTTTGCAATTATTTGTATTTGTGTCTTACTAGTATTTCATCCCCTTTTTTTTTAATTACAGATTTTGTAAAGATAATTTTGACCGAGACTACAAGGCAACCATTGGAGTAGATTTTGAAATTGAACGTTTCGAGATAATTGGAATGCCATATAACCTCCAGATGTGAGTTGAAAGAACGTGGTTAAGCATTGCACAGAGTACAGTCTCAGCAGAGCTTGAATTGCTGCAGGCTGTAGTGGAATAAAGATTTTAAAAATATAATACAATTGCACAAAGAATAATGTGATCTGAAGAAAAGATTCTGTCTCTGGACTTGCAGTTCTAGTAGAAATTTTACTCTTGGATTTCTCATCCCTAAAAAATATTATAAGCTTGTCAATGAAAACTCACTCACCTTGGATGTCTTGCACTATTTCGGTGGAATTCTATCTTTTTCACTCAACGTTCATGAAAGAGAAGTGGAAGCTTTTGCCACAGCTTTGTCCAGTGTTAGTGTAACCCCAGTCTGTGATTTGGGTTTAGTAGGCACAATGAGCACTGAACCTGGCTTTACGAGGAGTTTTATTCCTGCAGTCATTGAAATTAATGTTAAGGTGTCCAGTGATTTCAACATCTCTTAATTAGCAACTAATTAATTATCCCTAAATCATAGAAAGTCTGGAGTGGTTTTATTAGAATGTGAACCTAATATCTTTGATTTTGAACTTTGTTTGTCAGATTAGTGGGAATCCTGCCCCCCCCCACTTCCCCCCCCCACCTGCTTTGGGTCTGCAGAATGGTGTCCCTTTGTGTTTCTGGTAGCCAGAAACATTATTCTGAAGAGCGCATTATTGAATCATCTGTAGTGTGACCCAGAGCAGAAATAAGATGCTTTGCATGAGGTGTTTTAGTGCATGGATCTTAAAAACCTTTTTACTTAGGAACACTTTTTTCTGGTGAGATCACTGATGTAAATAGATGGCTTGTGGTATTTATTGAAAAATATTTAGAAATCAATTTCCCACTGATTTCACTGCAGTTGTGTTTGGGAAATTCTGCCAGGCGCTATCCTTTTGGAACTTGAGTCCTCTAAAAATCTAGACTCATGCATCAGTATTTTGCAAACTGAAGCAATAAGGTCAGGTTGCATTATCTGTAAAATCTTCAGAAGCTGAGTAGAACATTTCTGTATGATAAGCACTAGTGCCCCCTCTTGCTGAGAGATTTCCATACCAGATATATTTGCAAGTGTCTGTGACTGGCAGTACAAGGCTACGACAAAACCCAAACCTCTGCACTGCTGGCAGTAGCTGAGGGCACTGCTGGCAGTAGCTGAGGGCACTCCATATCATATTTGTTAATAAGAAGGACATCCTTGACTTTATTTAATGGTGTCATTAGTACCTGGTAGACTGAGCTGTCGGTCTCTGATTTGTAGTGTAGGGACAGATATCTTATCTAGCAGTTGCAGGATTCTAACATGGGCTAATACATGACTCAGCTAGTCTTAGCAGAGAAAATTTACAAAATCAGATTGCCCTAGAAATACATGCAAATTACATAGATAAAAGGAAAAAATGTTTTAAGAAAATGGTATTACCACGCAGAATACAAATATTTGAATTGTCTCCAAAGTTATTAGTATTTTTTTAAAAAAGGTAAAAATTGAAGTTCGCGTGTCTTCATTGGACAATAGAGCTTTACTGTATTTCTATCAGTAGTTAATGAATAACATGTTCCAGATGGTGACACTTCTCTGGTATCACATTCTTCTCCGCCTTGTACCAGTCTGCTGCTTCATTAGCATGTTTACTCAGGTTGCCCCGGGTTTCATTAACCTGAAATTTCTTTTTTCCCCCCATTGCACAGATGGGACACAGCAGGTCAGGAGAAGTTCAAGTGCATTGCATCTGCTTACTACCGAGGAGCAGAGGGTGAGAACAATATTAATTTGATCCTGCCTGTGTCAGAAGGCTATATTTTGTACAGCAACATACATCCATATATGCTCCTCAGGAAGGTACCTATAGACACTGTGGTGGAATGGATTGTCTGTTATTGCAGGGAAGAAGGGATGAAGATGTTTATGACTTGATGTGTTGTCACATCTGCAACCTCTGAGTGTTCTGATGATGCAGTGATGAAAAGTGGTACTTGTGTCTAGGAGGAAAAGATTTTGAGGTTGGGTGAGATTAATGCTGGAGTTAGAAGTGGGTATTTCTGGCTCTCCCTTTGGTAAGAGACAATCCTGTGGGAATTAGTGGTCCCAAGATGAAAGGGTTAATAGCACTATAGACTGCAGACTATAGATATAAGGTTGAAGACTAAGGACTTAGGTCTTATTGGGTGCTAGAAAAGGAAAAGGAATGAGCAAATGGATAGTCTTCCACCTCCTATGTGTTAAATCTGTTCTTACACCTTATATGTAAACATTCTCTCTGTTTAACAAGATGTGTTGGAGAGACTTCTGATACACTTTCTAATTTAATTACTTTTTTTTCCTGTTCTTGTCTTTTATTGCAGTTATTATAACAGTGTTTGATCTGGCTGATATCCAAACTTTGGATCACACCAAGTAAGTTTCTGCATTTTGGCTTATCTTTTAAAGGTTTTACGGCACATTTAATTGCCTTGCATATGTAGGTGTTAAGAACTTGCTGGATCATGAGTGTATTTTCTACTGAGCTAAGAAATGAGAAGTGACAGTCGCTAGTTTGGATTACATAGGGTGGGATTTTTCTGAAGAAAATGCAGGGTATAAATTTGAACTAGTTACGCTTCCTTTAAAGTCAATACAGAGAGAGAGGCACTTCAGTAAAACCTTGATCCTTCCAAAGCTAGGCATGCAGGAAGAGATGAAGTGCACCCCAAAAGCATTCTTTTTTTTTACTTCATTTGCTACAAATAGAATAACAGACTGGAATCTAATGTAAATTATAAAATTGATGAGATGCATCTCATGCATAATGTCTCATGTGCCTTTCATTTTTTAGGTGCAGTGTTATCCCAAAATTTTCTTTCTCTAGTTTCTGTGATTCTGATGGGAGATAGGCTGTCAAAAAGAGGAGGGAAAATTAAAAACTCCAAATATATGTACATACAGCTAAACTTACTAGTTCAGATCCTTGTAATGATTTGGTTACAACAACACACTAGCTGTCATTAGTAAACTTGTTCTGCTTTTAGTGCAGGCTGCAAAACCCTTCATGGATCTATGATCCACACTGTTGTCACAGCTGAGAGCATATGTATTTCTAATTTGCTGTTGTGACTGTAATGCAAGTACAGACTTCTTTACAACCTGTACTCTTATTTGAATGTGTACTATGGTGCTTAGCTCATTTACATAGGACTTTGTAAAATAATATATATATTAGTGTCTCTGCTTGGCTGAAAGTAATTGAAGCCTGTGAACCTGGTTTCCCACACACGCACACACTCCCTTTCCTCCTTGACTTGTGTTGGATGACTCAAGAGAAACTTGATTGCCAGAGTAACAAGAATATAAAAGCTTGTGAGACAAGAATCATACAGCCTTCATAGGGAGCTGTTTTATAATGTTGAATAGATTATTTCACTATTCTTTATTCCCATTTGTATCTAACCTGCTGTGTGGTTCATACCTTTTCATTTGCTTCTTGCTTTCTTATTCCTTATCTTGCACCAAACTTTGCCCTCTCCCCTACACTGAGAAATATCCTCTCTGGGTGCTAAAATGATTGTTGAATTTGTACTCTGCCGTGGGTATGATTTTTCCTTAGTGGAAGATGTGTAGTCAGAGGAGTTGGAATAGCTACCACTCTCTCTGTCTAGAAAAAAAGGCTTTTGATATTCTCACCTAAGTTCTTCCTCTCACTTTTCTTGTGACCCTATTATCTGTCACCTTCTCCTGTTCTCGTTCCCTCTGACTGATTCTGTCATTTCTCTTTTGTGTTTCAGACAGTGGCTAGAAGATGCACTGAGGGAGAATGAGCCAGATTCCAGCTTCATCTTTCTGGTTGGAACAAAAAAAGATTTGGTGGTGAGTAAATTGAATGCAGATAAGGAAATCATATTTTCCCTAGTTCCTCAGGTGATTTCCCTTACAAGCTGTGCACAATGTCATTGAGATAAAGACCTTGAGTGAAAAACTTGAAAGATAAATTGAACAGCACACTTGGAACCAATTTAAGAAGAGGCTTTCTGAAAAAAATGGGTAGTTAGTGAAATATTTCTTGCGTGACATTTTTCAAGCATATATAAACATATCTAGTGATCTTAAAGGTTTCGTTGTTTTGGTTTTTCAGGGACAGTGTGTTCATTATTCAGGAACGGGGAAGATTTCTTACCGAATTGAATATCACATAATTGTCAAAAGAACAGGCTGAATGCAGTCACTCTACACAATTCTCAGTCTTGTGTTTATCTTTCTGTAGCTATCAATACTTCATTTTTAAAGCTTTGAAATCAAACTTGTTTCTTCTGTTACTAGTTGGTCTCACAACTCTTCTGCTGAGAATGATGGGGTGACAAGCATTTAAAGACCCGTAAGGGCTGCTGACTTGATAGCTCTTTACCAGGGAATGTGTTAGATACAAGGTTCACTTGCTTACTGTTGTTTGTTTCAGTGCTGTGGGAAGCCGAGTGGAGAGTTCCATTTAAAACCAGTACTATATACTTGAATGTTCTTGCAGTCATGTCTGATTGCCCAAGTCTAGGCAAGGTCAGAAAGGCCTCTGAGAAAACTGGAAGCATCATAGTGTAGGTGCTATGGCAGTACCTCTGTGCTGTTACCAGCCCAGACACACTTATGTTCAAGTTGTTCCATGTTGTTTGCCCAGTCAGATGCTGTGTGTGAAATGACAGAGCTGGATGCGATCCGTTTTGCCAAGGAGATGCACGCAGAATACTGGTCGGTTTCAGCCAAAACAGGTAAATTACTGAAAAGGATGTAAAAATAGCATAACCACAAGGGCTGATGTTGAAGTGGGAGGAATTATTATCCCCCCATTGCCAGGTGATTTTTTTGTTGTTCTTGCATTTTGTTGCTATTAGAAACTTCAGGCTTAATAATGGCTGGTTTTATTTGAGCATTTGTATGTGTGCTCTCACTGTCGTGTTTGCGGAAAGAAGTAATCAAGCTGCTTTGCAGTATCTGAGCATGTTTAATTCATAGATAGTTACATAAATACACATGTGCACTACTACTCAGTGTTTGCAATGGAAAAAGATTGCACCACAAACTGAATTCTCTCTGTTTCTGGCTAAAAATAAAGGTGCAGCACAGGGTACAGTATTCCAGAGTAAGAAAATTAGAAATTCTTCCTGCAGTGATCAGAATGGGAGACAGATTGTTGGAGAGGCCTGTTCTGTCCTGGTATTGAGCAGTGAGCTGTTCACAGATGTGCTTGTTATGCTTGATCATCTGTTGATGTGCCTTTATAAAAACACACCATTTCTGTCTTGTTTCTTAGGGGAAAATGTCAAAGAATTCTTTTCCCGAGTTGCTGCCTTGGCCTTTGAACAGTCCATGATAAAGGAGCTGGAGAACATTCCTGGGCACAGGGCCCAAATTGGGGCAGGAAATCTCATCAGTATGTGGAGTTTTGCTTTTTGTGTGCATTTTTCTTGTTAATAGTCTGAAGGACTGGGGAGGCTTTTCAAGCATTTGAGCCAGTTTCAAACACCTGCAAGCATATTCATATCATTGTCTGCCCGGGTTTTAGCCTACAGGAGTGACTGGGCTTACATCCAGCTTTTGTTACCCTTAATATCAGATGGTATAATTTCTTGTAAATTGATTTTATAACTTTTTTGTTTCCACAGAACTGGGGAAGAACATTATGGAAGTTCCAGAAGACAATGCTCAAGTCAGCCTGAGTTGCTGCTAACTGTCAGCTGTTTCTGCAAGTGCCATGCTTCTGTGCAACAATGCTCTCAAACCAGAAATAGAGAGCTTTAATTTTAGAAATGAGGGAGGAAAAACTTACCCAAACTTTCTTGCTGAGAGTTCCCTTGCTGCTGCAGGCTCACCGTGCGGGGTAGTACAATTGTTAGGTAAACCTTTCTCTGTGTAGTTGAAACATAATATCCTTGTCTTAATGCAAGAAGACATTGCCAGTGCCATGTGCTCACCTGTCTGCCAGAAAGGCTTGGAGTCAAAAATGATGTCGTTTTAGTGTTATTCTTTGATAATTCTCTAGAAGTCTTAGCTAGTGAAGAGGCATTCTCGTGGGAGCAGGAAACAAGTGGCAGTTCAGAATGACAGGTGCTGTCAATATGGTTTTGCCTTTTAAAATCATCGCGTAAAATAACTCTGGTGCACTTCTATGCATTCCAAGTATCTTAAAACTATTTGAAAATAAATCCTTTTAAGTATCAGGTCTGGAAGTACATGAATGCAGACTGCATAGTTTCCACTGTGGTTTCTCCATCCAGGAAAAATCTGTATTACTTTTAATTTTCCACTTGAGAATCAGAGCACAGTATTAAATATTTCCAAGCCTAGAAGAAGTCCCGGTAGGAACTTGGTCGTTTTAACACAGCTGTCTAATATTTTGAAAATCTTGCCAGATAAGAATGCTATTCTTTTCCATTCTCTTGAATAAGAAAGAATGATCACACAGGTGTGTAATATGGAAAACATATTACTTACCTCTATATTTTCCAATAGCTCTCTGAACTCCAATATTCAGTTGTGAGTATCTGGCTTAGAACTCCGTGTTTCTAGGATTCATATTCAGCATTTCAGGCATGCTGGCATTAAAAAAAAAAAAAAGCTCTAAATTTCATACTGCAATTATTTTAAATGGAGAGAAAGAAAAAACCAATGAACAGTTACAAGGTGCAGTTTCTTGAGATATTTACTGAATCGTTGCAGAAACAACAATATCTGGAAAAATAATTATTACAGGACCTTTCAGGTTTGAGCTGCTGAGAAATAAAGACATTTGTTAATAAAGAAGTGCGTCAATCTGAAAATATTCTGGATTCTCTGCCATTTTTCCCCACTTTGATAAGAAATGGGAAAAAGTGGAGAAAAGATAGCTTGAACATCCTTCGTATTACTTTTTTTCTTATGACGTAAGTTAGAGCAGCTTCCTAGAATATGATGAATACAGATCTAGGAACTCTGTGTCTTTTTTTATCAGACAATCTTCACTTTGGCAGTTGTGCTCCCTGTTGGCAAGGACACAAATGTAGCTTTGGTGGAAAAAATGAATCTGTGAGGATATGAAAGGAGCTCTTCATCCAAATGTGTAATATTTCAACCTTATGATTTTCTATGCAGTTGTTCAGTTCCCAAGTCTGCTTCACAAAGAAGGTGAATTTACACTGTGCTAGTAGCATGTGCTGTGCTGGGTGGGCAGTGTGGCCATGGCCTTTGTGTTTCCTGAGCCTGAATGAGAGTAGAGGAGATGGTTCACTCTGCTGCAGCAAGTCATGTTAGCCAGGCTTCAGTGCTGACAGGAGATAGTGTTTACCCTGCAAAATGACTCAGGAACAAATCTAGGAAAAGATCCGGGGTTTTGTTTGTTTTTTTCCCCACCAAGAAATATATCTCCTAAGGGTTTCTTTTGTTGCTGAGCTCAATTATTGTACAAAGTCACAGACATGCAATCTCTTCAACAACATGATCATGTTGCCTGGAAAATCTACTGGGACAATTTTTTCCTGGAGATGTAGTACATTGCATGATGTTGTTACTGTTTTGTATCATCTGGAGCTCCAAAAACTTCACATACAAAGGCAATACTCTGTCAGTCATCTGCTATTGTGGGACAAAGACCTGAGTCTGTCTATGAAATGATGAATGCTTTGAGACTGGGTGTTTTTTGGTTGGTGGTTTATTGGGTTTTTTGTTGTAATTTTTTGTGTGTTTCTGTTGTTTGGGTTTTTGGCTTGGTTGGTTGGTTTTAAGTGTGTTTTTAGCACCACTGAGACCTCCCCTGCAAAGAACTCTGTATTAATAATTTATCATCTAAAATGAATCTCGGATCATGTTGCGAATGATGAGTTGCTTAGGAAAGCACAAAGGAAACTAACTGTAGAAAATAAATATAAATTTGTAAGTTCTATCTGGCCAATGTTTTATCTATGTACGTTTATCAGCAACTTAATTGACTTTGAAGAAGCCTTAATATTTTGTAAAACAGTGTTGAAAAAACATTATTAACTCTAACCATAGGTAGGCTAAACCACAATTTCTATATCAGTTGAAATCCCCACAGTGATCATAGCAACAGTCACAGTTTCAGCTTCCTTGTGGAATTGGCGGGTGAGAAATTGAAGTAAAATTTGGAGTCAGTCTGAAGCAAAGGTAAAGAGCAATTGTAAATCCATGTTCCAAAAGAAGTACTAATGTTTTTGTCTTTGGTTTTTGTCTTTGAGCAAACCCACTGGTAGCGGATCAAAAGCCAGTTAAGAAAGCCACCTGACAAAGTTAATTTCTTACTATAAAAGCCCATTCTTTTAATTTTAAATGGTGTTATTTCACCTTTTGAGTTATTATGTGACACTAAAGGTATAATTATTTATATTCACGTAGGTCATGGGATTCAGAGCTTTCTGAATCCTGTTGGTTCCCACCTCAGGTTTACATTGTGGTGGAACTGGAGTCCATTCTCCATGACTAAATCTGTCCCCCTCTGTGTGTTTTCAGCTGTCCATCAATAGTTAGAAGTTGTTCTAATGTAGCACAACGGTGAGTGAACGCTCTGAACACTCTGTATCACATGCTCTGAGCATGCAAGTTAAAATTTAATGTTTGGCAAGTTGTAGGAGAATCTGTGTTTGGTAGTGGAGAGGGTTGATCACTTTCCTGTATTTTTGGTCAGAAAGTTGTTCTCACAGCAAGAGACTGCCATTGTCTGAATTTGAAGAAGGAGTTCATAGAATGATTTAGACTGGATGGGACTTCCCAAGACTTGTCAGCTTTGTCAAACTCTACCAAGAGTGCTGCTTTGTGTTAACAAAAATAAGATTTTTTTAGTTTCAGCCACCTATTGATCAGAAATCATGTTTTATTACTCATTTTTAAAAGCTCAGTCACCCCAAGACAGTCCCACAGTTTGTTTTTCTTTTTGTCCTTACAAAACCCCCGGTTCTTCTGCATGGGATGACGCTGTAGAACAGTTCCCAAGTGACAGCTCGAGAGCTTTACCCAGCGCCAAGCGGCTCCTCTTCCCACAAGAGGGAGCCCGGCGGTCACTGCAGGATCAGATCCGTGCCGGCTCGGAAGGGCTTTGCGATCTCCCGCCAGCCAGCAGAGGGTATGTGCTGGGCAGGGCAGCCCGAGTTTAGCCCCTCATCGCAGGATTCTCAGTCTCAAATCACAGGTGTGTTTCTGCCACCGTAGTCTCAAAGAAATTTTGTATCCTACTAAAATACTACTCTGTTGAATGCATCAAGTATCAGCAAAAATTCAGAGAACACTTCAATTCCCAGTGGAATTTCTGAAGTTGCACTACCTGAACAGACAAAGACGGTGTAGTTGTTTAACAGTATTATTCACTAAAAGGTAAGTGTGCATACAGAAATCCCTCATCTGACTCATCAGAATTCTTACTGCCTCCAGAAAGGACACATATGTCAGAAAAGTGGACCCAAATAGAAACCACTCTAGAAATAAATCAGAATGGTGAGCCTTCAGTAAAAGTTCTGTATGAATCTACAACATATCCCAGTGATGTAACATACCATTGTTTATAACCATGCCAGTACAATCTTCTTATTCCTAGAACTACATTGGAACAGAATTTTGTTGGTCAAACTGGCACTAAGCAAAAAACAGTATCAATGGAGAAAAGGCAATTAATTTTTTTTCTGTGACATTGAGAATTTTTGAAAGATTTATAGAATTATTTACTAAACATACAGATTTTATTACCATTTAGGTCATAGTCTGTTTTTCACATAGGTCAGCCAATGCCTGTTATGTGTTAAAAGCTGAGGAAACAAGCGCAGGAAAAGCGGTTAAAGCCAGGAAACAAAAACCAAGAGGGATGAACTATGCAAATCTGAATACGTGATTAGCCATTTGTGATGTACGTGAAAATACCCCAAAATATTTTGATTGGCATATGAAAAAGCATGAAGAGGGAAACTGTTTAATGGATTTTGAAACAGTACATATCTCAAAGGTAGGAGAGCTACTCCTGTGGAGTTGTGCTTTTCCTTCCTATGGGATTTTGTTAGTTCTTATCAGGGCTATATCCCACTCTCCTTTCTAGCAACATGTACCAGAAAATATATGCTTCACCACAACCATGAAAGAAACAGTTTTATGGGGATATGAGGGGTACATATCACGTTTTCCTGTCTTCCAAACAGGCAAGATGGAGCTTTGGTTGGATTCGTCACCCTTTTTTCAGAGGTTATATTAATACACGAAAAGGACACACACCTTAAGCAAGGTTGTGTACTTCAGAAGGAAGTGTGATCGTGTGATTTCAGAAGGAAAATAATACCCAGCCGCCAGAATTCTGTTTAAATCATTTGCCATCCTTCACCCAGAAGTGAAGTGTAGGACTGAGTTACTGGGGCTAAATAATATACAGGACAAAAGTGAGACTAATGCCCAAACAAAGCAGCCTTTATTTTCAGTATCAGAGTTATTTTGGAGTACCAGTTGCCCATCTCAGAAATCCAGTTTGTCATCTAGTGGCAAGGAAGGTAGGATTGAGGGAATGACAAACCTGCTACTAACCAGCACTTACATGAGTGGGGGAAAATGTGGCCTTTGAAGGTGAGCTGCATCAGTGCCTGGGGGGAGAGCCTTGCTGTGAACACAAGAGAGAGCACAGAGCCGTGCCGGTGTTTATACATAATAGATGAGGGCATGGCTGTAGGGACGGGAATGGATACCTCCCTGTGCACGCAGGGCTCTGTGTATGGCATGTTCTTAACCAGGCTTAGTTAGCTACGGTCATGCCTGGATGGTGCGATGATGCCCAGGCCTGTGGCCGCCAGTGCGAGCGGTCGGGACCGCTCGCGACTTTGCCTTTGTCTCATGGGCAGCCGTGAGGAAGGCGCTGGGTCCCCCCAGCCCTGGGATCCCTCGGCCCGGCTGCCCCTTTAAGAGGCCCCAGCGCCGTGTCAGTGCCTGCGCCGGGTCTTTCCCTCCCCTCCCCTTCCGCAGCGCCGCCGGAGCCGGGCCGCGATGGGCCGCCGCGGGTAGCGGGGGCCGCGCCGCCGGGGGATCTCCCGTGGGGCCGCGGGGTGCTCGGGTACCGCCGGGTAGCGGCGGAGCTCGGCCGGGACGCGCCGCCGCATCGCCGCCCCGCGCGGGGACCGTGTGCGTCCCGAGCGCAGCACAATAGCCGGGAGGAGGAGACAGGGAAAGGGGCAGGGGGAGAGGAGGAGAGAGAAAGAGAAAGCACAACACGGGGGCTGGCGAGGGAGCGCGGAGAGGAGGGCTCCGGAGCGTGGCCGCGCTGAGGACCGTGCCCAGGACGGCGGCGACAGGAGGTGGGTGGAGGGCGATATTTACCTTCCCTCCCCCGCCCCGAGCCCGCTCCTTTGTCCACGCGCTTTGAAGTGCTGGGGGATCGCCGGGGTGGGAGCATTGTTGTTCGCCAGCAAACGATCAGTCATGCCGGGGAGAGAGTAGCGAGTGTACGCGGGGCTGGGGCCGGCAAAAGCAGAAGGAGACGGGGAGGAGAGAGGATTGCGAGAGGATCGCTGCCTGCCTCCCGGTGCCCTGCATGGACCGCGAAAGAGACGCGCTGAGTTGACCCTGCCCAAGCTGTTTCTGCTTCTACATGTGAGATCCGGTCGGTTTTTTCTTTCCACCTCTCTCTCTCTCCAGCCTCCTTCTCGTAGTCTCCACTTACTCCCGTATGCAAAATGGTGGACCCTGTGGGGTTTGTAGAGGCTTGGAAAGCACAATTTGCAGACTCTGAGCCTCCTAAAATGGAGCTGAAATCTGTGGGAGACATTGAGCAGGAACTGGAGATGTGCAAAGCATCCATCCGGAGACTGGAGATGGAGGTTAACAAGGAGAGGTTCCGCATGATTTACCTGCAGACTCTTCTGGCAAAGGAGAAAAAAAGCTATGATAGACAGAGATGGGGTTTTAAACGTATTTCTCAGTTGCCTGAAGGGGGTGCAGAGCAGCAGATCCAGGACCTGCATCATAACCAGTCTGCTGACCAAGACGAATATGAAAAAAGCAAGTCACACCATGGGGAGGAAAAGTTCAAACCCAGGATACCCTCTATGCGGAAGCTGTCTACCCAGAGTGATGGGTCAGACCTGTCACCTTTGGACAGCCCCCACCATGGAGAAGGAGAGCAGGACAGGTGTAAGTACTATGGTGAAGAGAAACTGAAGAGAGTTGTAGAAGATACGGAGAATCGCTACGATACAGATGGCTCTCCTTCAAAACACAGATCAGCTTCCACTCGCAGACTAGTGGGATCTGCTGAGAAGGAGGGATCATTTGAACCTAAGGAGAGAGGGAACAGCACCAGTGTGGCAGCCCTAAGGTCCAATTTTGAGAGAATGAAAAAGGTTAATTCGCATTCTTCTGGAGATAACAAGGATGTTATTGAAAAGCCCTTTTATGTGAACATGGAGTATCATCATGAGAAAGGTCTAGTAAAGGTCAACAATAAAGATGTTTCTGATAAAATAAGCTCCCTTGGTAGCCAAGCCATGCAAATGGAACGCAAAAAATCTTTGCACTCCCTCCCTTCTAACATGGTACCCAGCTTCAGCGAGTTCCAGAGGCCTGCCTACAGGGGAAGGTCCTCAGAGAGCAGCTTTGGCTATGATGGAGAATATGAGGATGCTGAACTGAACCCCAAGTTCCTTAAAGATAACCTGATTAATGCCAATGGCAGCAACCGCTCACCTTGGCAGCCCATGGACTTTCAGCCGTATCAGAGTATCTATGTTGGTGGAATGATGGGGGAAGGAGAAGGAAAAGGACCTATTCTGCGAAATCAGGGCCCAACTGACCAGGAAAAACATCTCACGTGGCCCAGGAGATCTTATTCCCCCAGGAGTTTTGAAGATATTGGAGGAGGATATACTCCTGATTGTAGCTCTAATGAGAACCTTACCTCCAGTGAGGAAGACTTCTCCTCAGGACAGTCCAGCCATGTCTCCCCCAGCCCCACCACTTACCGCATGTATCGGGATAAAAGCCGTTCCCCATCCCAGAACTCACAGCAGTCCTTTGACAGCAGCAGCCCACCAACCCCCCAGTCTCAAAAACGGCACCGGCAGCAGCAGGTCATCGTGTCTGAGGCCACTATTGTGGGTGTACGAAAAACAGGACAGATCTGGCCAAGTGATGGAGATTTGCCCTCTGGGAGATGTCACCAGGACAGCTGTTTCCATGGAGATACAGGTGTGTACCAGCTTTTTGCTTCGTCTTTTAAATGTACAGAACACGGAATGGAAATGAATGGGAGACCCTGGGTGAATCACTGTGAGGGGGCAACTGTTTCATGTGAGAATTCTGTGTTTAATTTGTAGTTTTGCTGTTTTAGGAAGATCCTACAGAAGTATATGTCAGATGTCAGACAGCATTTTAGGAATTCAGTCTGGATTCCCAGAAGGGTTGATTCAGGCCTCTCTTGAGAGGATCAATGGAGTCCCATGTTAATCAGTTCTTAAAAGTTTCAGTGTGAACACTGAGGTAAAAAGGGGCCAGAACTTCACCAGGTATTCACCATCTCTGATGAATTCACCCCCAGATTATTCCCTCCCTCGTATTCGTGCACTATGGAGTAGGTAAACGCTACCTCAGAGGTGGTAGTGTGCCAGCAAGTCACAACCTGAGGGTTTTGCCAGAGCTTTACCGATAATGATGCTGCTCCCACAATCTTGTTTTTTCCTGTCTGTATTAATTGCAGGGCTAGTTTCTCGTTCTGTCTCGTGTCAGCCTTCAATTAGAGCTGATTGGAGGTGATGATTGTGCAGCCCTGTTCTTGGAGCTTTCTGCTATCTCTCAGTGAAGGAAGAACTTGGAATATCAGGAAGCCCTGAGGGAAAAATGCTAACTAAATTTCAGCAGAATAAAACTTTTCATTTGGGGAAGAATGGGCGATGTTTGAACCCGTTCTTGTGTAAGTCATTCAGGCATGCAGGTATGCCTGTGGAATCACAGTGAGTTTATAGGTGGAAGAGACATACAAGGAATTATGTTAATTCAGATGGATTTTTTGAATGTATGTGGATGTCTGAATGTATTTAGCAAGGCAAAGCATGTAATGTAAATAGCACCTTGTGCTAACACCAGTAGTCTCCTATGCAGTAAAGGAAAATCAAATCCAGGAATGAAAAAAATAGGAGTGTTTGTTTTGAAAGATTTCTTTAATTATGAATCTGTGAGTTCTCTCATGGGTTTTCTCTGTCTCTTTGAATCTCTCATTTTAATAAGGGATTAACATGTTATTTGTCAGTGGGACCAAATTCCTGTAGTAGTAGGTGAATTGAGAGGCCTGTCAGAGATGTCACTTTCTCAGGTTGTGAGAGTTTGCTCTGTTACTTCTCAGAAGAGTAACTTTGCTGGAAGATGCCTGGTTTTATTTTCCCTGCTGATTGTTTTTGTCAGCAATACTTTTGGGAGCAACAATGGAGGGAGAACTCTTCTGTCCCCTGCTGCCATCCTCTTATCCCATTCATTTTATTATTGGAAGGCTGGACAATTGTAGTGGATGTTCAGTGTACATGGAAGCTCTGCACCTCCTCACAGTGGCTTCTCCCTTATCAGATTGGATGTACATCCTTGTTTTCTTTCTGGGACTGCTGCATTCTTCCAGGGTTTTAGGGGAGAGGCTGAGTCTTGTGCTCATTTGAACTGAGCTTAGCCATCTGTCTCTGCTGTTGTTTACTGATGCTCTTTAGATGACTGGGAGGCCTCCTGGCAATTTCAGTTTTTGCAGAAGGAAAGAAAGGGGTAAAAATAACAGAGGTTGTTAGAGCTTGAGGATAAATTCAGTTTTCAAAAAGGCAACAGATAATTTTTATTTTAAATAATTTAGCTGGGATCCAGTGTTAAAAAGAAGGCAGCTGAAAAGTCAGAACACTTACAATTCCTAGATGTGCTGGAAAGCTTTGTGTCGTGTTCCTAAGGATGACCACACATTGCAGGCAAGGACAGAATGTAACTGATCCACCTTCTGCTTTCCTCAGCACAGGGGGTGACATGGCAATCTTAGCAGGAACTTTCACCAGATGGCTAATCAGTACTGTCTTGCACATTAGCTGGTGGCAACTTAACCAAAAAGGCTTATGCCTTCAGGACTGTGTTTCTGATTAATTCCTACTGAGCATCATTTTATATGAATTTTCTTTCCTTCCCGATTAGGATGAATTTTGATACGAAACCGGTTGGCAGCACCTCCTTTTCATAAAACAAACAAAAGGCATGAGAGACCACTGTGTGATTAGCTGGCTGGCTCCCATTCCCAGCTACCCTGCTCTGATGCGGACTGTTCTCCATGACCACGTGGTACCAAAGCCGTTCACAGATCCAGACAGATTTTCCAGCACCTGTGGTTCAGTCACTGGTTCTGCCAGGCTTCCCTAAAGTTTTGCTTGAACAGAGTGCAAGTTTGAATCACAGTAGGTTCTGGCCAGCCTTAATGTTAATTAGCATCAAGTAGGGTTTGTTCAGTAGTATTTGACTTCCCTGTCTATTCAGATTGTTGTGTGTTTTCTGGCTTTGCCTTTGGTGACTCTTCCCATAGTAATGCTGAGTGTGCTGTGGACAGGTGAAATGTGAAATTTCCATCTGGATCTGTCCCAGTGCGCCTTGAGCTTGGCCAGCAGACACGTGCTGTTCTGTCCAAATTACTTCATGAGTTCACAGTTAACTGATGTTTTCCTGATTTTGTATTACAAAAAAAGGACATAACTCTCAAGTGAATGGGATCTCAGCCAAAATTAAAATCTGAGTTTTTGGAGATGGATTATCAAAAACCTTAAAGCAGACCAAGGTGTAGTAGGCTTTCAGTTTTTTCCAAGGAGCAGCATGAGAGCTTCAGGGTTGACATTTGGTAATAGCTGTACTTTCTATTAAATGTACTTAATGGAGCCTGGGCAAAGATATTTATATTAGGATTAATTATGTATCACTAATTTCCTGTAGTGGGAATAGAAAAAAAATTACATCTTAACTTTGCATTAAGCTTGAATATCTTTAGTCTGATTGTGAAGAAAGAACAAGATTTTTAAAATTCTGCCTTCTGTTAAACATTAGTTGCAGAAATAGACATGAGAAAAGCATTTCTGCTTATGGTCAAGAGGAAAGTTGCACAGTGCTGTTATGGACTGATGAGGCCTTGCAATGGCCTCAGCTGGGACAGTTTTTTAACTAACTGCAGTTTGTTAATGAAGGAGCACACTGGAGCTGTTGCTTGGCTTTAGAGCTTGCTGCATAAAATCAGTGCATGCTCTCACTCTGAGTGAAATGATTTTATCTGTCTGCATAATAACATGGAAACTGTCTGGAGTCCACATAAATAATATTTACCTGCACAGCTGCTTCCCTCAAGGTGCCCCAGGAGTAACTTCTGTTCACATGAGAAGACTTGGTGCTCTGAGAGAGTCGTGCCAGGCTCTTTCTCTAGCCACCAACCACCACAGTGCTCAATATGAGGTCAGTTTGGGGATATGTGTCATTCAATTCCATTGGAGTGAAGTTTTACTTACTTTAGCCTCTACTAAATGTGGGAGTTCTGAATGTCCCTTTCTGGAGAGCGTGGAATGTTCTCTATATTTTTAGTGAGTTCTGTGTAGAGAGAGAAAAGAGCAGTGGAATTTATGCATGTGAACTGCAAACCTCACAATTCCTGTTATGTCAGCAGAAGGGCATTTTGAAACTCCTGCTTACCTAGAGCTGTAGGTTCTTCAGTTTTTGTGTGCCTTAAATGCCTGACCAGATAGGCAAGTATCTGAATTTCCTGTCTTTAAGGCAAACCCTGACACTGCTTATTTGTAAAGCCCCAAGAAAGCATGTACTGCGTCATCATGGAAGGACCTTGTTCTGTACCAGTTTCTGCAACGGTCTGCTTCCTGAGTTATTTGCATCCTCTGAGATCTTAGACAAGTTTCTTAATTCTGCGCTTCTTCCACCCCCTATTGTATTCTGTGAATTTTAATTTCAAGATGTAATTTGAAAAGTTCTTTGCAGGATTTTGCAGACTCTTGAGGCAACACGCCAGTCCTGTTGCTGTAGTTCAGGAGCACAACTTTTCCTTTGAGCAGCTGAAGCAGACTTCAGTCTACTGTGTAGAGATACTTCTTTCTGAGAAGCTGAACTGTAGGAACTTTTATAACGTGCAGATTGCTTGTTATTTTGCTGGCCACAGATCCTGCTTTCCATCTGTGACTTACATTGGATTAATAATGCGGTTTGAATTTTCTCTGATGCTTGTTTACTCCATTTTGCTATTACTTTTCAAACATGTTTTAATTCTTTCCTGTGATGATCAGTGATCTCCTAGGAGCACTGATGCCAAGATGCTATTTAAATGCAGCCTTGCTTTTCAGCGATTTAATAACTTCTGGGATTTTTGAGATTATCAGGATGCTTGTACTACCACTCCCCTCTTCTTAGTCTGGGGGAGTGAAGAGCTCCCTCTCTTTCTCTTCCAGATTTCTCTTTCCCTCCAGCAGAATTTAATGGAATCTAGGGAGCTGCTTTATGTCCCCAGTGATTATAGTGGACTCTGAAGTGTTTGTTTTGTTCCTTCTTCCACAAAGAGTTGCTAATGTTTACCTCAGGCCTACAAGAAGTAATAGCATATAGATAGGTTTTTTTTTTCCTTTTCTTAGGTTCGTCCTAGATCAGGTACTTCTGCAGCCACAAAGCACCTGCCTTTGAAATGGGAGTGTAAATCAACCCACATAGGAGTTGTCTGGTCCTGGGGAGCCCTGGAGACTGCTGGTGTCACCTCATCTGCCTATGTGAAGCTCATTTTCATGGTCCATGACAGGGAGATCAAAGTGGGACTGACTTTCATGTGGAGTAAGCAGACAGAGAGTTATGAATTCTGCAAGTAGTGGGTCAGAAAGCTGCTTGTCCTCCCTGCACAGTTACCAGCATGTTCAAAGTGGTCTCTCTGGCAGTGGAGATGAGCTCACTTTGTGCAGCTACCAATCCTGCAAGAAGACTTGGGCCTGCCAAGAAGACTTGGAGGCAGCCAGTGGCCCATGGCCGGGCAGGTGAAATGTATTACCAGTGCAGGCATAAAGTTTGGGAGTGTTGTAGGAACTCAGCTAGGACCAAGGAGCCCCAGAGTCATAGGGATATCCATGCAGCATCCATACTGTGATGAGCACGGGCTGGAATGCTGTGCTGTATAGCAGCACAGTTGGACCCAGGTGATTCCAGCACGGTGATTTCACAGAGCCAGGGACTAGAGCCCTAAAGCTTTGCAGTGACGTACGGAGTGATTTACTTGTGTGTGTAGGTGATGGACTTTAAAGCAGTGAATTATATTGGTGAATGAAGAGCTTTGGCCTCCTGGGTTTTCTCATCTCTAGCAAAGCAGTTGATAGGCGTGGTTTTAACCTTGAAGATTTTTGTTGTTTAGTGTAGATACACATGACCCCATGTACAGACTTCCAGGGTACAAAACTGGAACATTATACTCTTGATTCTTGTAGTTATGCTATCTCAAGCTAATGCTGAGAAAAAGAAAGCTAGGAGCTCGCTAATTTGTGGAACTAATTGCTCTGCCATCTTTCCTAAGTGCTTCCATTTGTCTAATATCTCTGGTGTGGATATCTGGATAAAATGCTAAGTACCATGTTCAGTTACTCCTTCATTGACAGCTTGCTTTTCACTGCCACCGGAAAGTTCTGCTGAGACCTGAGAAAAAGTAATAAAATGAGTTGGAATGGCGAGGAGGCATCCTGAGTAACAGATTTGGCATGAAAGAAAAATAAGGTTTAATTAGAGAATTTCCTAAACCTTCAAGTGTGAGTTAGGAAATGCTTTTTTTTTTGACTACTGGGCAGCACACTAGAGCTATATACTGACTCTTAAAAGAAGAGTTGTGGGCGGGGAGTGTGGTTTGTAATCCAAATTTGGCTCTGCAGGCTATCTGAAAGAAGGGCCACCAAAGGAGGCCTAAGCCTGGGAAGGTTTGGGCCCCAGTAATAGCCTGGAAACAGTTCTTCCATTTCTAGCACGTTTAGCAGTTTGCTCTGTAATGCCCTCCCTTGCTCCCCAACCTCTTAGGGGTAAACAGTTATCATGCAGAGGCAAGGGGACCTGTATTTCAGCTTCAAGGAATTTTGGAGGTCAGTCCATAAAGGTTAATGAGGTGAGACTTGGCAAGCTGTTTGAGAATTGCTGCATTTCAATTACCATAGGGAAGCATATTGCTGGTCATGAAAATCAGAGTGTTGATTGGAGGCACAGCTTATCTGGAGCTTGCTTTTCCCCAGAGAAACCAAGACCAGCAGTTTGGGGTTTTTTTTACTGTCTCCTCTTTGATTTGTTCTGGTTGGTCAGATAAGCATGGAAAGAATAATAAGGGCCTGATCCTGTTCTTCCCTGGTGAAATATCGTTGGCTTTAGTAATCTTCTGCTGGCACTTGTAGGAAAAGAAATGGTGTTCTAGTCCAGGTTGAATGGCACATGGATGGAGGGGTAGACTGCAAGTGACTGGAGAAATGCTGGCATGGATGAGGTTGGGTGAGCTGCATGTGAATGAAGTACTTCCAAAACACCAGTCTGAGTACAAAGCAGGTTTTGGCCAGCTCACTGATGGCAAAGTGGATTGCTTTCCTGATCATATCTTTAAATCACAAGTGATGTGAAAGTCACCATAAGCTGTAAGTAAATGCTTGAATGTTGTCTTACTGCTGAGACAGTATTACAAATCCGTAACTTCTCTAAACTTTTTTCAAATTGTACTGTATGTGTTTTAAACAGTAAAATTGTCCTGTGTAGGACAACGTGGTGTATTTCTGTCACAAAATCTGGCTGCAGTTTGCAAATCTGTCTGTTACTAAAACAACAGCGCATGACTCCATCTCCCTTTTGTCTTCTTCCGAACTGCCAAAATGGTATCTCTCAGACCCTTTCTTAACCAGGTTATGGCTCATGTAGTAATCAGATTATTGCAAATGTAATTGGAGTCTCTGCTTTAGAGAAAGCTCTGCCCAAATGTGGCAGCTGGAGTCAAGTTAGTTGCTCACGGCTACATGAGGAGTACGTGTGTGAGAATCCACAAGGACTGCGCTGCAGGAAGAGTGAATTGGTAAAGTTCAGTGTGTTGGTTTATACCACTGAATTGTGCCTGTTGGTATTACAGGCCTTTTGCACAGTTGTTACCTTCTGTCATTTTGTTATTTGCAGTCATTTCACCAACCTCTTACTACTGGGTGGGGTGGAGTTTTTTTGATTATTATTTATTTTATCTTGTGGAGGATAAGGGTTCTTTTCCAGGAGAGTAGATCCACCACAACCTTCCTTCTTTTAAAAATAATATATTTTTAAAAACCCTCAAAAACACCCCATCCTCCTCAGAAACTTCAGCACAAGTTCTGAAGTATCCAAAAGCCCAAAATTACTTGCAGATTGGTCTGTGACAACAGCACAGTAGCAACTATGGCAGGCTGCTGTGGATCACACAGTATTATCTGAAATCTAAGCAGGCAGCCCTTGCAGGAGGAGTTACTTAATAGTGAGTAACTCGTGTACTTGGACTCCAGCTCCTCTCCTTGATGTGTGGAGAAGTGTGCACTGTGCAGCCTTGGCTCACTGTGTGTGTTTACTTCTTAAGAACTTCAGAATATTCTAGACTCCACACTGAAATGCAGCTACTTCTCTGATGGGGTATTTACCAGCTATTCTGTTATCAGCAATTACGTACTCCCTTGGCTGCAGAGCTGGGGAAGGAGTGCCCATTTTGAACCCACAAGATGGGTGAGGCTGGCGCAGGCTGTTGTTAGGACAGTTTTAAGAAACCCAACACACAAAAAAACCACCAAAACCCTCAGTCACATCTGTGTGTTCTTTTGAAATGGTCCAGCAGCTTCCTAGAGTAATCTGTTCTGAAGGAAAATACCTTGTTCCCTGGAGCATCAGGCCCCAAATGTATTTGAGCCGGTAGAAAGTGAATGTAATTGGTCTGTTGTCACTAGGGAGGTGGCACATATGAACACAGCGCTGATTTGCTGCGGTGCAGTTACATCACAGGGTATGACTGCCCAGGAAGACAGTCCCTGGCTGGGCTCAGGGCTTCCCAAAAGAGGTTAGATTATGGTGCTTAGAGTGAGCCAAGGCACAGAACACTTGTTTCTGTGACTGTTAGTCCAGCTGCCTCAGTTCATAATTCACTGCCTCATCTTCAGTTCTGCTTCCTGCTAACCTAGAGCTGCTCCGGAAATTTTTTTTATAGTGGCCTGAAGTGACTTTATGACATGAAGTTTCAGAGAATAATATGCTCAGAACAGTAGATCACTGTTGGAAGACTTGGATGTGTTTTCCTCTGTCTTTGCCTGTCACTTCTATAAATTGTCCCCTTTGTTTGAATCCTTTTAGGTAGAACAGGTATGGGAGTCCCTTCCCTGGGTAGGACACTTTTGCTTTACACTGTCCTGAGGTGGTCTTTGGACCTCTCAGTCTGACAGGGATGAAATCATTGACATCGCTTCGCTCTGAGAAAACATCGTAATGCCTCAACTGTCTTTGAGGAAATCATGGTATTTGGATGTATAAATTTGTCTTTTCCAGCTGTATCAATTACTTATTTGAATTTCTAGATTAGCCAGCAGAGAATGTCCAGTTGCAAAATTCTATTGCAGTTCTCCCACCTAAGCCTAATTGGGGTGGATGCCAAAGCCGGTGCTTAGCTGGGATTAAAAGTGTCTTGTGTAGGTGATGGGCATCCTGCACTACATCAGTGGCTGCAGTGAAGAGCAGCACATCTTACAGTCCATTCCTTGTTTTACTTTTCTTGTTTTTCTTTATTAGAAGGCTGACGAGTGAAATCTGAATTGCAAGGAGGAAAATCTAACAAGCTGTCAGATGAAAATACACTCTTTAGCCTGGGGACATACACCACTTCTCTAGTTCTAGTATTGATCATCTGTGGCTCCTGATATGGGGTAAATGGGAAAGAATGTTTTAGTCAAATCCAGAGTATTGTCTCAAAGGCTTCCTAAGCTGGAACACGTATCTCTCAGCTCATGTAAGCAAGATCCTCAAGAGGCCCTCAAGAGCTGCTTTTAACTCTGACAGAAAGCTGGTGCACTTAATGTGAGCAGTACATTGGGCTTAACAGTCACCTGAATAATTGTTTGGGTGAATCTTTGTTCAGGCTTTTCTCCATTGGCATCTTTCCCGAGGAACTTACTCATAGAAATGAAGTATGCTGAATTGTAACCCATTTGAGTTCTCCATGGTCTTTCCCTTGAAACCTGTGACTGTAATGGGCCCAGAGGCAGATGCTGCTATAACACAACTCATGATAAGCATGTGTCTGATCAGGTGAGGGGGCTGGTGTGTGACAAAGAGGATTGTGTTTAGTCCTTGACTATATCCAGAAGAGCCAGTGTGTGCTCACCTTAACAGGGAACCTGGAAACCATTTGCTGTCTTACACTTATGCAACAGTTCATTTTTTTTCTGGCAGAAGGGCCATTAGCAGACCTGACTGATGGTCCCCATGCTCTTTTCAGATGATAGGGATCAAGCAAATTCCCTGGTTTTCCTTTGGTGTTTCAGGTGGTGTATTGAGCTACAGGCCTGACTGCCTTCTTGAATAGATCTGTATTGCATGACAGGGATGAGAGTCTGATTGCAATTTTGAGATGGTTTACATGGTCTGGTGCTCTTGCCATTCAGATGAGGGCTGGGTTCTACTTCATGTGAGAGCATATCTTATGAATTTATATGAGGCCACAGTGAAGACAATTATTTTCCACTTCCCTGTATTCTTAAGTGATGTATGAACACACAGCGCAGAGAATGCAGACCTGTCAGTGCAGCCCTTCAGGCTTTGGAGAGGCACTTCCTCTGTTTGACTTGCTGAATTTCTTGAAGGTCCTCCTGAGCACAGCTGAGCAGTTCCACAAACCCATAACCTTTTTGTTTTGTAGTTGTTGAGAAACCACGCTGCTTTGTGTAGAAATATTTACACAGGATTTATACATCACTTTGATCCTTCCTAATCCAAATTGATTTTGCAACTTTTGTATGCACTGAGTGAAATATGCAGTCACAGAGCTGAAGTCAACTTGCTACTACCAGTTTTTCTGTATTGCTAAAAGGGTCAGTGTTCTCAATAGGAAAAAATATCAGGAAAGAAGGTATGCATTTGGAATAAGTAGCAAGGAAGGAGCAAGAGAGCTTAACAAATTTTGGTTGGTTGGTTGGTTAGGTTTTTTGCTTGGATTTTTTTTTTTTTGTTTTATTTAATAGTTGAACACACCAGTGGCTACTCTTGAGACCTCTAACAGTGTCTTGGGAAAGACTTGGTCGAGGTCTTGCTAATGCCAGGTGATTTCTAGTGACTGTTTTGCTGTGATTGAAGCTCCATAGCACTAGCTATTTGTTTCTATATAACTACCTGAACCAGAATTTCCCAAGATACTTTGATTTTGAAGTTCAAAAGTGGGCTTGATCTCTGACTTCAAAAGAGCTGATAGGGTCTTCACAGGCTTAGGTTATAAATGTTTTAAAACTGACATGCATGCAGGTTATGCTGTTTCAGTAGCAATACTGGTGTGGCTGAGAGCTGGCTCAGAGCTATGCTGGGCAGGCAGTTCAAAACTGTAATTTTGTTTTGAAGTTTCTTGTACCTCTTGGAGAACTGTGTTAGCTGTCCATATACATCTGCCATGCCTCCTGGATAGGTGCTATGGAAACACTAATGTAATTTGGAAAGCATTTTTACTTTATTTAATAATTCTTTTAGCCATACTGCATCTGCCATCTTAAAGGGGAAAATGGCCTGACAAAGTGATAAAATGGTGTTTACATCAAAACATCAGGTATGCTCTTTCCATTTTGCCCAGTCCTCTGAGCTGGGACTCTCTCAAAATGAGTTTTGGTTAGGTAGGGTTTTTTCAGTATTCATGGAGAGAGAAATATATGCATTATGTCTCTAGAATATCTGAGACACCACCAGAAGGTGCCTTCCTCTCAGCCGGGCCATTGTCTGCAGGCAGCTGAGGCTGTGTCACACCCTGGTGTGATCGGGGCTGCTCGAACGGGACTGACCTGTCATGTGTGTGCTCAGCAAACGTGCCCTAGGCCTGACCTTGACTACCCCAAATTCACTCAGGCTTGAGCACTGACCTATACATAATTTGTTGTGGTCTCTGCTCAAACTGAAATACGTACTAATGTGATCTAAGCTCTGCTTTGTTCTGTGCTGATACGTAAACACAGTAAAATTTCTACTGCAGATAAAGGGTTACACATCTTCCTACAGTTAGTGCCTGTCCTCCATTCCAGAGCGTGTTTGAAATCTCAGTATCTCCACTTAAAGCAAGGAAGGAGACCTGATTATCTGTGATGTAAATGTGTTCTGAATATATATGTGCACAAGAAGAATCTGAAGAGGGAGAATTTTTAACTTGAATATTTTATTCTGTACACCTATAGGTGTTTCAGACTGGTTTCAGTGTATGTGCAAATATGCACTGATGCAAATATACAAGCAAATTTAGAGAGTTCTACCTAAACTTTGTTAGGAACTTTTCCTTGTAATTTTTTCCTTGTAAAACCTCCGGTTAAGGAAACATTCTGATGCTAAAACTGGTTTTCCCATTAACAGACACTTGCCATGTAGGGCTAATGCTCATTGAAACAGGCTTATTTAATAGTATTTAATAATTGGTTGCTTTGTGGTTGTGTTTTTTAGTTTGTAAGGAAACAAGTAATTTTCAAGTTTTTTCCCAAACAAATGTAAAGAATGAAAAGGGAACTTAAAAAGAAAAACAGCCTTAGGTTTATAGCAAGCTTTTATCTTAATATAGTGATTTGCATAAATAAATTTCCAAGTGTGTTAATGAGGAAATATGCAGCTCAGTCTTTTGAGTTGTTGAAACTCAGGGTTTTAGCTGAATTTTTGTGAGCTCTATTGTCCTGGAATCAAATTTGGTGCATTTCTCGTGGATCATGCTTCAGTTAGTAAACTGATTAACTTCCTCTATAGGTATGTGTTTAGAAATTAGTTTATATCCATATTTAACTTTTAAAGGAAAATACTGTCAAAAAGAAAAAAACCAAAACACAATGAAAAAACCTGAGTTCTGTTGCTGGAGGGCTTGCCCTTTCATTGATTTCTACAATTCATATGCTTGCTTCCACTATTTCTTTTTTGTCCTTAACCCTGTGTTCATGTTAACTCATTCAGTTTCCTCTCTAAGTAAATAAGTCCAGAATCTGGATTATGTTTGCCTGTGGCTGTGGTTGCTGTGTATGTGTTAATTTCTGGGTTTTCTACTTCTTCCTTTTCTTGGTTTATTTGCTTAAAATTTGAAGCATAAGCTGCCTTGTCTTACAACATGTATCTGTGTATGTCTTCCAGTATTTTCGTATTATGCCCCTCGCGGCTAAATCTTGATTTAAATTGTCTCTGGTGCTGAAGCCTCATGCTGGGACCTGCTGCCCTGTCAGTCGTGCCAGCAACTGCTCATTTCTCACTTCACGCTGAGAACTGGATCAGGGAATTTATCTGTGGCATTTTGGGGGGTTTTGTTTGGTTTCTTCTGAGCCAAAATCAATCAAAAAAAAAATCACAAAACTCACTCAACCAAAGCACAACACCCCTAACCACGGATCCTAATCTATCCTCCTGCAAATGTTGCTGGTGGAGCAGTAGCTGGTTGGTTGGTGTTGGGGGAGAGAGTAAAGCCATGAAAGGCAATTTACACTTAAATACCCAGTCCCCTGCAACCCTGTTAATTCAAATAACAATGAAACGTTAACGCTGAGGAGTTTTGTTTAACTTCAGCAATTTCACCTATGATTATCCAGCTGCTTTTCCGAAGAGGTTTGGGGTGTCCTTTGAGCAGAGTACCTCTTCCCTAGGCAGATGCTTTGTTTCTGCTGCTGGGGGAGTGTGAATGAGTAAAAGCTGCCTAAGGGCTTGCAGATATTTGAAATTGTTTTGTAGAATAAATCTAAGTGGAACGCTAGGACTGAAAATGGGGGGAAAGGTGTATTTACAGTAAATATTTGCAAGACAGACCTGATGACGTCCTGGTCTGTATGACTGACTCCCCTTCCAGTTGCCATGTAAGTACTTTGTGGTTTTAATTATTACATCAGCAAATACACTGACTGCTGATGACCAGGAGAAAATGGAAAAGAAGATACAATTATTTGTTTTTACTAAGACTTAAAAAGGTGTCCAGCTTCTGCCAAAAGGTTGTTTAGGTCATAAATCATCTGGAAGGAGGACAGAATGGATGCTGGGTCAGCACAACTTTTAGAGGTGAGCGGGCCTCCTTCATTATCCTGTAGTTGCTTTTTCGGAGTGTATGTGTGAGTGTTCATGGGCTAAGATTTCATGTCATTTTTTATTATGTAATTACTGTAATGAGACATCTGTAGTATTACATCTTATAACTATGTGAATATTTTCCCTTCATGAGTGTTTTTGGGGAAGTGGAGTTTTAGAGGTTATTCCTAGGCCTTTTTACCTTTATTTGCTTTGAAATATAAAATGTCACGTCCTGGCCTAATATTGCAACTAAGATTGCTGTCAGATAGTGTGATTTGCTTAAAAAGCTCAGTCTTGAACAAGGAGAGGGCAAGAGTCATCAGGAGAAAATACAGGTAGCTTACAGCATTGAAACATCTTTCCAGTTTCTCTGTTCAGCTTTATTTTGAATGTTTGCGTGACTCCCAGATAAGACTTCTATTTTTACCTGTGACTGCTGGCTCTGCAGAGATTTGTGAACTCTTCTGACTTAACTCTGCTGAATTCCTGCCTGTGCACCAGCCAGGTGCTACATTTCTGGCTTCCAGCTTCTTTTGCTTTTTCTGTTCCTGTTCAGTCCACAAACATGGAAGAAAAATGCCCCACCCTGCTGACTCATTGAGCCCAGAGCACTCCCTATATTCCCGAAATAGGATTACTATCTGAGGCACTTTGAGCAACTCAGCAGAGCTGGGTCTGGTTCTCTTCTGTTGAACCTTTTAAAATAGCTGATTTCTTGTTCTTGGCTATGTGCTCTGCCTCAGCCCCAAGGTGATTTCCTTAGCGCGTATTCGTTTAAAGGGCTTTTGCAACAAATGCAACTGTTGTAGAAATCAACTAGTATGTAGAATAATCCTTTTAACAGGTTTATTCTGATACTCTTTTGGGTATTTAAGTGGATTTGACTGCATCGTTTAATATGTCCTTGAAGATGGCTCCAAATGAAACCTGTCAGAGTGTGTCCTATCTCCGTGTGCATTCCAAGTGTGCCTGGGAGATGTCAGCCAGTGCCGTAGGCAGCGGGGAGGGGTTGCTATTTGTAGGGGAAAACTGGGAGTAGCAAACCACTTCTGTTTAACGCTGTGCTGTCTACAGCTCAGTCTCTCAGATAGTCCTGAGAAAGTCTCGTTGCTCTGCCAGGACTCAGCACCCTGTTACAAGAGCAAACTCATGTTCTTTTGCCTGTTCTTCTCTTCTCCACCTTGCACAGCCTGCGGGTGTCCAGTGCCTCACCCCAGGGGCAGCTGTACTACTGAGTGTATCCCTTTAGCCTGGTTTGCTTTGGGATCAAAAGACTGTGTGAAGGCAAATATCAATTATTAATTCTCAGTTTTAAAAATACACAAAGTGACACACTTTTTCCCTTTGACTGAAGTAAACAGCATTCTACTTTCTGCCAGCAATGCTGTGCAGCCCTGTTGAAATGCCTCAGGTTTTGAGTTCCTGCAAAAAAGTGTATCCTGCAAAGGGCCATATTTGGCACTGAAATAGTCAGCAAAATGCCTGGAAAAGAACATTACAACCTTGAGCACAGCCCTTTGGAATGTAGCAGGTTCCTGATAAGGCAAAAATTGGGTGGGTGAATGTTTTCCAGAGAAGCAGGCCTGGAGACAGGAATAGTGTTAAGGATGTTGGGAGTCCTGTGCTTAGAAAGTCCTGGGTTTTGTTTTAAGTATACTGAAATGTAGTTTTAACAGTATGAAAGTCTGTGTGAAACTTGTGATTAGGTTCAGTTACTTACTTTTAAAAGGATAACTTGTCATTTCATGTTCCAGTGTGCTGTATTGGAGGTTGGCTTAAAAAAATGCACATAAGGATCCTATTCCTGACACGGGAGTGGGGGAGGAGAGAACTCAATCTAAGATCTTCTGCACAAAAGAGGAAGGATACACACTATTAAAACTGGGGGTTTATTTCCATATATTCTCTTGCACTGCTGTAATGATATGGGCTTATTTGCTCTTGGGATCTGCAGGTGTTGCAGAAATTTGGGTACATTCCCTGTCCATCCCCTCGGGAAACCGAGGGGTTTTTTTTGTCCAAGATCATCTACAGATGATAGGTCTGGGATCTTGACCCTGGACTTTAGTTTTTGGTTCTAGAACTTATTACATACATCTCATCCATGAAGTGAGGTGGTAACATCGATGCTAAATCAGCTTTATCCCCGCTCATCTCTGCCTGTGGTGGTTAGATAAATATGGTTTAACCTTTCTTTTCACTGTTTCTGGTAGAGCCCTGCTGTGGATAGGGCCTAAAGGGAAAAGTTAGTTAGATCTACTGCCTTTTTGTTGGTTTATGCTGCAGTATTTGGATGATAAAGAACCATACTGCTGACCACATCTTCTTCTATGTAACCAACCGAACAGCTGTTTTTTAATTACTAATGCATGTAAATGAACTGAAGCTATGAAATAGTTTGTGTCTCATTACCAGACTCCTTGCTGGGAAGCTCTTCTGTCTTTGTGTTTTTCTCCCAACATTTCTATGGCTCTTGGCATGGTAGAATCCAGGGGTCTGACATTTGTTCACTTTTTACAGTGCAAGAGACACTTCTTTTGACCATAACTGTTGTTAATTGAATGGTACTTTGCAATACAGAAATTTTGTGGCAGGAGAATATTTCAGGGAAGTCCCGTCTATTCTCCCACTGAGTTTGCTTAAGAAATCAACCAAGCCTTTAGCTGGCAACAATAAAGGAGACAGGAATTGAAAAAATTCCATTTTTCCTGTGCTACAGGATTGACTGCTAGACTAACTGGCTTTTCTTATTTACAGTTCTCCAAAGGCAGATGTTTGGTTTGGGGTTTTTGTTTGTTTGCTTTGGATTTTTTTTTTTTGTTTGTTGTTTGTCTTTCAACTGCTTAGAAAGGTGCATTTACAGTAAAGGTAATTTGTGTTTCAGATTGACTTACTAACCACTAAGTTCCTGCCAGAACAGTACTCCCCTAAATTTTAAAGCCTTCCAGGTAGGTCTCATTAACCTTCTCTTGCAAGATCAGTGAGAGAAGCTGGTGTACTCAGCCAAGAATGCAACTGTCTTGTGCTCTGCGGTATATTAGCAAGCCTAGAAACTTTCAGTATCTCCTTTGCAGCAGCTTTGCCTAGGTTTTCACTGTGTGGTTGCTTATTTATACCCTTTGTACCTATTATTTTTTCCAAAACTCCTTTATCGTGTGCTCTGCTTGTTCTACCTCTTAAGGAGAACTTTAAAATGTGAAGCTGCTGATGGTCTGAATCAGCAGCTCCCTAAACCAGTTCCTGTGGTGAGTCTGTTTACAGTAGTATCAAGAAATAAGGTGGCACTGTTCAAAGGCAAAAGAAATACCCAGCCCTCAGGGAACGCATGGTTTGAGAGGAGCAGTACCTACACAGCTTTCTTGACTCTCTTGGGAGCAGCCCTGCTGAGCTAAGCCCTCCTGCACATGCACAGAGGTTCCCCAGCATGGCCTTTTCTCAGCAGCAGTGCACTGTGATGCACAGGCCGTGCTGTGATGCGCTGCCACAGCGGCACGCTCTGCTCGACAGGAATACACCCTGTCTTGGCTGGTATGGGTAGGGTATCTGCCTTTCCTAATGCAATGGAAGGGACAACTGGGTTTATGCATTGGGAAATTGCTTTTGTCTTCAGAGTGATTGTCCCTTCTGCCCAGCTGTGCAGTCTGAGCTGTCAGATATTGAGCTTAGGATCTCCTGATGCTTTGGTATGATTTTAGTTGCTTTTTTCTTCACTGCTGAAATGTGTTCATTTTTGCAGTCCCATAAAGTGAAGATTACTTCTGCCTGGGAGCAGAAATGTATCTTCTCCAGAAGTGGCTGTGGCCATCTCACATGCTGATTTCTCTCGTTGTTGACAGTTTTTGGTTGTAGTGTTTTTCTCCCATCTCAGTGCCCTTTACCATTCTGGTATCCCTGGTGTGTATGTGCCGTGCGTGATTCAGTTTCATATGTAATTAGTTTCCTCTTTGGTGTTGATTTGTCTATCCTGAGCCTAATTAAACCTGAATTGTTCTCTGATACCTGTGTAAGGATTCTTTCTGCATATAATTTGCTGCTGCACAAACTACACTACCTCATTAGACTAGCTTAGCTATACCCTGAGCTGCCTTAAAACCAAATTTTATTTTGGAGTCTTTGTGTTCCTGTCTCAACACTTTGGTTTTTATCTTTCCTTTCCCTCCATCCCTTGGCCATCATCTGCTTCTAGTGCAGTGCACTGTCACCTTTGGGGCAGCCCTGCGGTGTGACTGGGAGAGAGGAGGGTGGGAAGGTTGCAATTACAGCAGCAGCCTTGGGGAACCATAGAATCATGAGAATAGGAGCATGTCAACTCTTGGAGGGGGCTAATGGACTTGGCAGAGATGCTTCTGACTCTGCTTCTACTAAAACAGTTATTCTTTATCCTTCATAGAGAGCCCATGTGTTTGAGTATCAGGTGATGGATGGGAGTCAGGCTGTAGTAAAGAATGTATGAACACAGAGCAAAGAGCTTTGGGATATCTGAAAAGGTATTAAAACAGTCAAACTGCCCTTTATCTACTCAAAGCCAGTTGTTCTGTTACCCTTAACCTTTGATAGCTCTGTATTTATTGTCCTCGGGGGCCACCATACTTCCCCTCCGAGTTGCAGAAGAGCTGTGCTGAGGAGCAGTAGAGTTGTAGGAACTACACTGCATCCGAGTTACTCAGTACAACCTTCGTCAAGAGGGTTTGTGAGACTGCTGCCAGGACATTTGTAAGCAAAGGCTTAAGGAAAGGGCAGTAGTTCTGTGGATTTCATCCTTCTAAATTGTTGCCAGACCCTTTGGTTTTTTTGTTTTGTTTTTTCTCTGACTACATTTCCCTGAAAATTGCACGTCCAGTGCTGAGGTGGTAGGGAGACAATGTCTGCAAATCCACAGCATAACAAGAAAGAGTATCTGAGTTCTATTGCTCTGCTTTTGTCTCTAAAAACTGCTGTGGCACCATTTCTAGCTCCAAGGTACAGGCAGGGGTTTTCCAGAACAAGTTGTTCGTGATCCAAAATGGACCAGCCAGAGGGAGGGTAAGTAGCTGTCAGAAACCAGGATGAATAGGTTGCTTATCTGATCCATCCTGAAATGTCTGATCTGTCAAAGCTGTCAGAATCTGGGTATATGCTGGAGGATAAGCCATATTTACATAACGTCTTGGAGGGTGTGCAAGAGAGAGGTGAGGCTGAGGGGGGAAGAGGTGACATTTAATCCCTTGCTTGCTGAACCCTAAAGGTTTGCTTTGTGTTGGTCTGCTCCCCTGCACTTCCCTCCTACTTTAATGGCTGTGTTGAATGACAAATGGAGGCAAAGCAGTGAAAACAGGAAACATAATCCCTTAAAAATAACTGGTGGGAAAGGAGGAAAGAAACTGTAAATACAGGAACCCCTGTTTTCATGGGGCAGCTCCACAGAGCAGCTAGTTGCTCGTCAACATGAAGGAGCTGATATTCTCGGAGGTCACCAGAGAGTCTTTTTGAACTCCTGGAAGGGTGAGGAAGACCTAAAAGCAGGGGAGCTGTGGTCTGCTCTGTGTTGTTTTTGTTGTTTGTTTTGGTTTTGTTTCTATTTTAAAAGAAGGTTTAGAACCACTTGTCTTGACTACAGCGTGAGGTTTGGAGGGGACGTGATTTATATTCACACGTTGTGGGCTGCAGAGGCCCTCAGCTTTCTGTGGCTGTGAGAGGCGAGCCTTGCTGCTGTATTGTCATTTAGTCATTGGGAGCAGGAGGGGGGTGGAGGAGAGCTGACTGCGGGACTTGCATCTGCACGGGGAGGGAGCCATTTAGAGCAGTGAGGGGCTCCTCTTTTGCCTCAGACTGGTTTTCTCACTTGGCTCTCTCTGGACCCTGGTTCTTGTTTCTACTATGTAAAAGGGGGTGGGAGTGTCACAGCTTTACTGCACACCCAGCAGAGTTACTGTTTGAGGGGTGGACAGAAAGTGTTACGGTGAGAACAACAAAAATCTGTCGGTGGAGCATTTTAGGAGGCATCACGTTACTGCTTGGCAAGGCTGAAGACTCAAGATTTCCACAAAAATTGATTAGGGATGCCAGATAGAGACATCCTACCAGTTCAGGTGGTTTATCTTAGAGTTCTTTTGATGCCGTAGCTTTGGTGGGTGTTGGATGGAGTGCCTTCAGTGGGAAATTTTTGAGGTTGAACGAAAGTGAAGAAAGCAGAAAGGGGAATCCCTAGACCACTCTTACAACCTCGGTGAATAGCAGGTGCTGAGTAGCTTGTGAAGAAGCTACTTAACCTAAACTGGTAAATAAGGTTCTCCTAGAGCCCAGCCCAGCCTTCCCAGCTCCTGACCATCTTACTGGGGATGGGAAAAGGCAATTTGCCTTCTGACTGTACTGATTCCTGTTGTACAAGAAAGCCTGGAGGGAGTAGGATCCCTTTGGTATGACACAGGACAGTGGAAGAAAGTGGGACTGTTGAGGGGGATGTGCTTTGCCTCTTTGCACCTCTATCATCTTTCTGTGGAAGATGAAGATGAGGATTTTCTTTGTAAATTGTTTTGAATGTCACTTACTGCAAAGGGAGACCAAATCCATGTCAGAGCTGCCTTTGGATGTTTCTGAAATGCACCCTGTGGCAACTGCCTTCATTAGGAACAGCCAATGGCACTGCCAAGCTTTGGCTGTGTTCACATGTTCTAGTTAACTTTGATTTGGATACCTTTCCTGCAGCAAGCTGGACACAGTTTTCCTTTCTTTTCCTAAATCTGTAAGGATGAGGGAGCTCCAGCAGCTCTGTAATACCTCATCTGTAATAGCTAGAGGGAGAAAATAAGTTACATGGATCAGTCCTTTGAGCCTTTTGTTTCCAAGTGGAGCCCATGTTAATGGAAAAAATGGTTCCACAGCTGTGCATAGGGACTGCCAGGTGAAGGCTGGTGGCCATAGTTGCATGGAATGTGGCAGCAGCTTGGATGCTGCAGAGTCTGGGCTTGATAAAAGGATACAGGAAAGGTAGGTGAAAAAGTTGGATGACTCACCTGTTTATTTCTTGTTTTCTTAGGACTTCTGTTAGTGGGGTGTGGATCTATAGTAGTGTTAATTTAACTGTAATTAAGTCAGTGTTAGAGCAATTTGCCTGTGTGTATTTTTAGGTAGTTTCAGCCACTGCTTGTATGTTTGTATATGTTTAAAGAGTTTGAGAAATACTGTTTGTGTGGCTCTTGCGCTCTAGCCTCTCTGCAGCTATGCTTCTGTTCTTGACTTCCTCAGAGTGCTGCTGCTTATGCATTTGCCTCCTCTAACTCCTGTTAATCCAAGAATTTAGTGCTCAAACTTCTGCTGCCTGGCCTGCCCCTTAAGTTTGCAAGAGTACATGCAGAAAACAGCTGGTGGACCAGCTGTGACAGCAATAAAAACCAGAAGGTGCTGTCAAAGCTGAGCTGATGTTCATTACCTGAGCTGTGCTGTGGAATGAAAGTCCCTGCTTAGCTTGAAAATTGCAGGATGGACCTGAGAGGAATGTGATAGGTATCTACATCTGAGTATCACTGTTTACCTGAGTTTAGCAGAATAGCAGGTTTTTTTAGCTGAAGGAACACCGATGACTGGAGGAAGGCACAGAAGAATTTTTAAAAGGGAACACACATTTCATGGGTTACCACTGACTGTGGTAAATGTTATCCAGGCATGTTTCATTGGTTGTCCCGTTGTCCCTCCTATGGTTACTCTGCCAGTTTTGCTTTTTATCTTATGTTTTACAGCCTGAACTTGGAGGACTTGGCTCCAGGGAAGGCTGCAGCTTTTCCTGCTGCTTAGATTCCCTCGCTGTGGCCACCACCCTCCGAACTCACTGCACTGGGCTCCAGCTGGGTTCTGCTGAGAGCTGTCACCTGTTCAGCTGCTGCTTCCCTTCTGTGGCTTTTTCACTTGCCACTTGTTGTGACCCAGCTGTTGCCTGTGGTATGGGAGCTGTCACACACCCCGGAGTGGCATCTGGTGCTGGCTCTGGGGCAGGACTGAGGCCCTCCGGCCACATGCCAGTGCTTACGGCCACTCGGGTTTGTTCTGGTCCTTTGGCACCTGCATCTTCCTGGAGCCTGGCTGATGGAAGCTCTGGGTGACTAAGATGCTTCATCAGACAGGCTTCTCTCCACTCCTTTTCCCAGAAAGGCTGCAGGCAGGTAAGATTGTACTGTGCTTCACATTTTCTTTTTTAAATTCTGCAGCCTTAGGTGGATTTGGAATTTCCCCAACGTTAAACATTAGCCCTCAGAATAAATAACCTCAAGCTGGAAGGAGGGAGAGGATGTCAATCCATGGCATCTGTATGCTTGCTCCGTTGCCCCGTTTTCTTGAGTCCTTTTTTGTCCTGCTTGCTGATGCTGTCCCCTGGGTGTGCTGGGGAGAACACCCTGCTCCCAGCCCCCACAGCTCTCCCCGCAGCTGCCAGGGGAGGGAGGCACAAAAGCTGTCTGTCTGCTGGCTTCGGGAGACAGCTGATGGCTCAGCAGTGCTTTAGAAACTTGTGCTCCGCTACAGGTGCTGGGCGGGGGATGAACACTCTGCTGCTGTTTCCTTGGGGATGGTGGGAATTTCTGAATTTTTATCTGCTGCAATGGGGAGTGACAGAAAGGGATCCTCCACAAACACGCTTTGAAGGCTCTTCAGCCCTTTCCTGCCCAGTGTAGCAAGATTTCCTCTTCCAGTTACACAGATTAATTTGTTAAAAGAACTGTGGATTGATTTTGGAGCACAAGTGCCTTTGTCAAGGTTGCTGTGCACGTCTGGAACAAGGGTTATTTCTCTGTTAAGGGGAGGAATTTGGAGTCAAAATTTGCATTTTGAAAGTTCTGTGCATTGTCTCAGTGGTACCCTGTCACTTGTAAATATTCATCACCTTTAAAGAGATTAGTGAGGGTAATTCTGAGCCATTCCTGAGAAACCTACCCTAGAAACCCAAGTATTTGATCAGCTCTGATTAACAGCCATTTGGATCTGTTTGGAATTTGTTGTAAATTGAAGTGTACAGGCAGACTTTGTCCTTCCGTATTTGTTTATATAGGGAAGGAGGAGGATGGTGAGAAGTGGAGAGGAGTATGGAAGATAAAACTATTTTTGATTGTGATAGGGATACAAAGAAGTCCTTTGTGTAAAGGCTGGGGTGAAGGAGTATTCATCTTTGATAACAGCTTTTTTCTCTGTAGTCTTTGTGTTTAGGTACTGCTGAGAGTGTGCCATCTCCAGGTACAAAGGAGTGAGTTAAGGACAGTGTAAAGTGTGACAGAGAATTTTCTGCTTGTGTTTTAAATAGAAAACGGAATATTACATGAATATAGTTGGATTTAAAAAGCTTGAGAAAATTACTGCTTGGATAGACAGTCATTGAAAGCTGTGAAGATGAAACAAAACTGACATTGTCTTTTCTTGTGTTTGCTTTCACTGATAAACTTCATGCATCTTCTGGCAAGAAATTAATGCTCAACAGGAACAGAATGTCTGGCTCTCTTGAGGTTTAACTTTTGCACCGCTGAATCAATGACACTCAAAATGACACTTAGTATCTGTTACCACAGTTTCTGGGTTTAATTTAGTCGTATTTCTGTCTCCCTGGCAAAACATGAGCTGCTTCTTGCATTGGCTTGTTTCTTTCTTTCAGCTTAGTGGTAACCACACCCAGAGTTCAAGTCCCAGCACACTTTACATTCCTAATTCTTTAACTGCTGAAATACTGGTCAGAAAGTGCCAATAAATTTGCTTGGGGGAGTATTTTTTTCTGCATGAGTCTGAAGTATGTGGGAATGTACTGTAACCTTAAAAATCTAAATGTGTCACGTACACCTGTGAAATCCTGATAAAGAGGGTTCTTCAAAGCTCTCCCTAGCACATTTGAGGCATTGTCTGGGTGAAACTCCATGATTTAGAAAAGCCTTGTAGTACCAGCTCTGAAATCCTGTTCATTGTCTCGTGTCGATTTGTCCATGTGAACATAACAGAAATCCTTCTTGCTCAAAAGACACTGGTGTACAGAGTATGAGATCATATATTGAAGTCTGATTCCACAATGTCTTAATGCTAAATTGTTACAACTGAATCAGTATGTTCCCTTTGGATGATGTGTAATTAGGGATACACTGTCCTTGAGAGTCTGTGTCCTCGTTTAGCTGCAAAGCTGGACTTAAGAATGAAAATTAATGGCTCAGCTTAAGGGAAAATCTGTATCTTTTGGTTTGCTTTTTTATATCATTTCTTTGCCAGTCTATCGCAATCAAGGTCAGATTTTATACTGAAACTGAAAACTGGTGTGAGACAAGGGTAATTTATTAAATGAATTGTTACTGAAGCTTTCAAAGTCATGATTTATCTCTGAGCAGGAGGCCAGACTCCTTGTGCTGGTACCGCAGGGTGATGTTCCCACAGTGCTATCCAACTGGATTGGCAAGCTGTGTCCTCTTCTGCCAGGAGATGCTCCTTCTGCCTTTTGGTCTCCCCTCCTCTCTGGGGATGCAGTTTTGCTGTGATCAGAGCTAAGGCTGCAGAAATACCTACTAATTTGTTAATTCCAAGTGTCAGAGAAGCAGCATATAAAGCACGTAACGTTGCCTGGTTTCCTCCTGTAGGGATGTGTGATTTGTGACTGTGCGTGGGCCTGGCATCAGGCAGGTTCTTCATGGAACTGGCATCCATTCTTTCTGCTCTGTGTTGCCTCTGAGATAACTGTTCTCAGAACCATCTCTCTGCTGCACTCCTGCTCTGTCGGTGTCTGCTTAACCAGACTCATGGCTTGTTCATTGTCCCTTCCTTTGGTGTCCTTGCTGTCACTGTAAGGTGATACAGAGGGAAAGAGGTTTTTATCACTGCAGTAATCCTCAGACAGCTGGTACTTCATACTCTCCAGGAGGCTAATGTCTTCAGAATTTGTTGAATAACTGTGTTACGACTGCAGCTGTAATAAGCTATAATTGCAGATAAATGCATGTGCAGGTTGGCGACTGACACCATTTTTGTGCATGCGTAATGTCCTTAGTTGTGCTCTTTTGGGGTAGCTGTTGCAGTCTGGTCTCACTTGCTCTGCTGCGGCAAAGTTGAGAGACTTCTTCCCTAGGAAATCTGGTTTTATAATGTTTTGATAGCAAGACAGATAAATTCCTTCACGTGTGCTATAAAAGATGTGGTTCTGATGTTATGGTTTGCTGTGCACTCATTATCAAATGTTTTAAAAGTCCTATGGAGAGTGCTAATGGTTTTTGTGGGTTTTTTTGGTATTGCAATGTGCAGAGTATTTTATGGTTCAGCAGTAAGGCCTTTTCTCCTCACATTTGTGTGGTGCATAAAGTGTGAGTTCATTTGAAACTCTTGTGTCAGAAAAGACACAATCTCATTCATTGACGTGCCAGGCTTTGACATCCAGTATCGTCTGTATGCATATAATGTAAATTTGTTTGTTTAGTCAGCATAAGAGCTCTGACCCTGGAAGTCTGTGGCACTGCATAACTTTTTCCTACTTGCTGAGTGTACAAACCTCGAGTGGAGTGGTTTGGCCACCTGGAGCATCACGGCTCTGCCACAAGTACCCGTGAAAGGTGAGAGTTATTCTTTCTCAGGGCAGAGTCTGTGCAGAGGCTGATGCAGAGCTTCTCTTCCAGAGTCAGTGTAAGGAGGCAGTGGCTGCTGCAGAGCTCTGTGCAGGCCCTAATTTCCCTAAATACTTAATTGCATGGTGTAAGTTACTCATTGATGTGTGTGTGGTGTGCTCTTCGTTATCTGTGTGCGCTGCACAGTGTGCTGCTTGTACAGCCCCTGAGCTCCCTGTGGGACTTGTCAAATCTAAGCCCCTTTTCAATGACTTGCCCCAATCACTGCCCCAGGGTTACTCCTTTTCCTCACTGAAGGGTACTTTCCAGCTTGTTTTAATTATGAGTGTTTCTTCTTTCTATTTTAAATAAAATGCTGTATCTTTCTTTCCAAATTGACAGGTAGTCTTGTAGCACACTGTTAGGGGCCATTGATTAAACAAAATACTTGGATTTGCTTATCTAAGAGCCTTTTTTTTTTTTTTACAGAAACATTTTAAAGATTTGCAATAGGTCAAATGATCAGCAGATCTTAGCTGTGCCTGCTTGTACGTACTGAGAGCATCTTGCTTTGTGTGTTTGTATTTCTGGAGGAGTGGTTTTGTTGTTCTAATTTGGATTCTTTTGCAAATTACTTTCTTGTTTCTTAAGTAGTACATGCTTTGAAGCACCGGAATATTTGACTTTTTAGTGTTTCTTCTGACAAAATGTTCTGAGATATAGTCCCACTAGCTTCAGTGAAAAGAACTTTCTCAAATTAATTATAAGAATCTTTTTCTGGTAACAATTTCTTTCATATTTCTTAGCCCTGGCCCACAGGGTACCTCAGAGTTTTCACTGGGGGGGAAAAAACAGTCTCTGAGGGAGAGACCTGGAAATTTTTAAGCCCACAGTAGTAAATATTTCAGTGCATTATGTGTAGGGATCACCTTGGGAGTTCAGTTTAGAAATGTCTGTGAAGTGTAGACTATCTGCTGAAGATCAGGGCTGACAAGCATCCGCATAGGATTTGCGTTAACAGAAGAAACCAGCCTGGAAGTGGAAGCATAGAGAAAATCTGCTTAAAGTCCTGGGCAGCATTTTGATGAACAGAGCACATTATTTGAGTGCAGAAGCATTGTCTCAGCTGTTTGACTAAGAGTTTCCAAATGTTTGATAGTACATCAAACAGATAGTACATTGTTTTCTTGCATCTCATTTCTGTGACCTTACTTCATGTTAAGTCTAAAGATGGAACTGCAGATTTGTAATGGCAATTGCCATGCTGATAGCTGTCTTTAGGAATGTGGCAACAACTAAAAAACATTGGAGAATGTGGCACATGAGCATAAATGAGAAGCACAGTTGTTGAAATGGGTTTAGGAATTCACTTAATCTGCTTCTGTATTTCTCCAGATGCTGTCTGTCTTCTTTTATTCCAGGGAGCAAACTTTATCTATGAAGATGAGCAGGGTGACAGGGATATTAAAAGTGCATCTGTTCCATTATAACTTGAGATGGTAAGAAATCCAGGCTTTACAGTGCCGTGATGTTTGGAGTACATTTTCTTTGCCTGTGGGCAGCAGCATGCGCAGTTAAGGTGCACCAAGCAAGTTTTCACACACCCTTCTTAAATCATACCATTGTATTTTGGGACAAAATAAAAGGCAGGACTTGGGAATTTCCTGGCATTTGTTGCAGTACTAGAACTACAGTATATTTTAAATGCCCCCCACCTCTTCTTTTTTGCTCAGTCATCTCTTTGATACTCTTTAAGTGATGCTACCTGTGCCTCCCTGAAAAGGATGAGATGGCAAAGCTTCCTCATCTGTTAGACTGTGGTCTTCAAATTCCTTTGTGTTAAAGGGAGTTAATGTGGCTAAAGGCTGGTTTGAAAAGCTTTGCCAGTATGTGTTGCTCTCCAAAGAATGGTTATGCACATCAGCTATTCGCCCTCAGTTTTCCTAGGGAGGAGAACTAATTTTCTTTCCTGTGGAATTACAAGATTTGGTTACTTCCTGAGCCTAAAATAATGTGCCCTGTTGCTTAAACCTTGTTAGCAAGCTTAGGCTTGCTGAAGAAGCATTTGCTTCTTCTACTCCTCAACCTGTCAGGTTTTCAGATTATCTTTGCTTGTGTTCTGCTGGTAGAGCCAGGTGGAAAATAATAAAGCCCCTCATCTTATCTGTGGTCAGCACTGACCGAAAGGGAGAGCTTATCTCTCCTGCCCATGTGTCCTAGAGGAAGCCAGACTGAAGCAATGAATCCTCGTTCCTAACAACAGGAAAACCCAGAATTGGACTTCAAGGGTGTGATTGATTGGAGAAAACAAACAAACAAAAAAAGACACCGAGTAATCGGGATTGGTGTCAGGTGGTTGAAGCTGTATTTGTGGTCTGCTGAGGTGTGGCAATGCCCAGCTGCCTTCCCACTGCAAATACAGAGCTCCCAGAGCAGCGCTGCTTGGGCTGCACCAGCAGTCTGGTTATGTGTGCTGGGGCTCAGAGCAGCATCCCACAGATTTATTTTTATTTGTTTTTCTGAAGTTTCATTCTGGAGAAGCGTGCATATCAGGTTTCAGCTCAAGGAAGAGCAGAGCCTGCAGGTGTGAGCAGAGGGATGGGGCAGGATATGTGCAGGAGCTGGCTCACTCTTTGTTAACCTTTCTCACGCGCCGATACTGTGGCAGCAGATGTGATGGTGTATTCCAGGGCATGATTTCAGGAGAAGTGCAGGTTGTGTGGGAGGCATGCCCTTATACAATGACCTTCCTACCTGTAAGCTCTCAAAATAATAATGCATAAGTGTTCAAGAACATGTCAAGTCAATTACTGTGTAAGCTTGTCTGAAGACCAGCTGCTGGGACTGGCATCCGTCAAGTCACAGCCCTGGGGGGTGCGGAGGGGTAAAAACTGTAAACAACGAATTTGAGACTGAGGCAGATTTTTCTCCGTGCCCTGCAGAAGCTTCGACTAAAGGATTGGTAGCAGAAAAGGTAAAAGAGGAGTAAAGTACCACATCCAGAAGAGCTTGATTGCAAAATAGTGCCTTGTGGCTTGGTGATGAGGGGGATATATGCAAGATTTTGGGGGTCTTGGATTTATGTAATTCTGAAATTCTTCTGTTGCATATGGCAGTGTGTGTTGCTTGTTCCTATAGTAACTTAAAGCTGTCTAGTTTTCCTTGTCTCAGAAAGCTGCTCCTGAGTGATGTTTTGGAATTTCTCTTCTTTGCAATTGAATAATTCGGCCTTTAACTGTATAGATTATCCTAATTTGCTTACCAAACCCTCCCTGCTATGAAAAGTGCAAGTGAGTAGCCTAAGAGTTAGTTACCTGTAGTAAGTGATTTTTGCCCAAAAAACCGCAAATACGGGTTTTTTCCTAGCTTTTACTTTACAATTCTGAGTATAGGTAGATATTGTCTCAGTTTAAAAATGGAGAACATCAAGGCATTGCTGGATGCTAATCTGGCTCTTCCTAGAGTCGAACTGTTCACCTGCAGAACAAAAGACCCTGATCTCAGCTGTTGTCTTTCTGTAATATGTCCTGATAGTAATGAATAAAATAATAAATTTAGCGCATCTATACATTTTAGAAAGTTAAAAACCAAAGGAAACACTTGGAGTGTTGTTTGAAAAGCCACATTTCTAAAATGCCATGGCTTTTCCCTATTACATGAAAGGAACTGCTGTCCCAGATGGTTAGACACAAAGGGATTTGCTATAGAGCAGGATTTTGTGCCATGTATTGTCTTAGTAACCATGGTGCCACACTGTCAAACCTTGCAGAAGAGTTTCCTAGACACTTCTCCAGTGACTGCTGTGAATCACTGACTCTTTTTCTTTTAGTCAGTCTTTGTACATCTACAGGATCCAGAGAAGTACAAGTTCATGGTGCCAGTCTCATGAAAAGTGAGCTGCCCGGGTGTACTGGAAGTAGGGATATTTTTTGCCAGTTTCCAGAGCAGTCTGCACTCAAAGAGCTGTGATGTTATAAGCAATTGAATTTCAGTTACTGGAATACTTCTAATTTTCAGCAGTCCTGGAGGCGTGGAAAGTGCTTTCTGCCTTGGATTTCCTGCACGCCAGGACTTCTTTTCTCCAGCTGACATTCTCAGAGAATCCACCTTTTCTTTGCCATCCGGTCGTTTTGGATTGAATTCTCTGTTTGTCACCAGCTCTTCTAGCCTTCTATGCCTCCTCAGCTGAAACTTTCGTTCCTAGCCTTGCAGACAGAAATGTACCTAAATTAGGCTTTAGTCCCACCGATTTGCAGCTCTAGCTCAGCACAAAGCAGTTTCCCTGTAAAGTAGTTTTATCCTTTGTGGTGGAATTTTGATATAATTCTGATGTTACCAGGATCATTTATTAACCACTGCCAAGAGAGGCATTAACTTACGTGCATGTATAATCTGTTGCATAGCTGACGTTAAATGTGTTCCCCAGGTAAAGGAGAAAAAGGCTTCAATTCCTTTAACGGGGTAAAAATCTCTGTAGCCAGGAATTCCTGACCCTTTGAACAGAATACTGAGGGAACATTCAGAAATTACTGGGATTTGTTTGCTTGTGCAGAAGAAAGTTGTTTGATGTGCTTCCGTTTGAAGCAACTGTTTTTGAACTTCTATTTCAAGCTTTTCCCTCAGTCTTTTTTTCCATTTCTTATGGACAGTACTGCAGGGTGTCTGTGCTCCATTTCTTGCAGGGAATGACATCCCCAGAAATACCACTTCTTTTTCCATGTTCAAGCTCTTTTCATCACTGATTGAGAGCCTTGCTCTGGAGGACCACATTCACAGGCTCTGCTGTTTAAGGAATGGAAGAGGTTTTGGCATTGGTTGCCATTGGGTATAATACTCCTTGTATCTGGCTTGAGAACAGAGGGAAAGACTAGCACTGGGAACAGGGAAATAGGTTTGACTAGACCTGTTGTTACCATTTAAAGAAACTGATCAGAAGGGGCTTGTCCAAGGTGGTTTCCTCCTTCCCTTTTATCACTCAGTAACCACGGACAGTGGAGAGGGACATTTAAATTACCCAACAAATAGATAGGGAGTAACTCCTGACATGAAAGCTTCTGTTCATGTCTTCTCCTCCTCCTTGCTTCCCTTAAGTAATATGTATTTTATACACAGCTTTTGGGCCTATTAATTGAGCCGGTTTTGGTAGGTTCAGAATGGGAATGTGGTGTTTAGAGGCTGGGCAGTAAACCACAGAGCTGAGCTCATTGAGTGGTGCCTGAAGCTTTGTGGCCTTGGCCTCCCTGTGCTTGGAGGCCTCCAGATGTGGAGGGCTGTGTGCATGACCCACACTGCCATTCTTAGGATTTCTGTAATGTATGGACAGCATTCAGTAGGAAACGCAGATTATTAACAGAATTTGAAGGAGCTGGGATCTTCAGTGAAAGTGTCCTCTTCCAAGTTTCTTACCAAGCTGCGTAGGGCAGCCTGCTGTGCTGCAAGCCAGGCTTCCTGGCCTCTGTGCAGCAATAGGGTGTAGCATTCTTCCCAGCATTTTCGTAAAACAAGGATAGAGAAACAGGAATATTCACATCCAGAAACTTTTCCAGCCTTGATTTTTTGGCAGACCTTGTGGGCTAAGCAAGAGGAGTCTCGGCTTTCAGGAAGGCAAGAAAAAGTTTGACATTCTGTTCAGAGAGAAGCAATGAGGAGAGGCAAACTTGTCCTCTCTAGAGGGCAGATTAGAGAGAAAATACTGTTAACTGGGAGAGAGGGATATTTTTATTCTGGACTGTTCGTATGCCTGAAAGGTGAGTTTGGGTTTGAATAAGAAGTTGTACATCCAGAGGGAAGCTCATTTTGCAATATGGTCATTCCAAGTTTTAGCTGAGGAGTGGATTTTAACCCTGTCTTTTGAAGGCACAAGCCTCCTTAATGCCAGCTGGTGCCTGTCTCTCCCCATTCCCAGTTACAGGACGGAATTGCCTGTGCTTCTGTGTGCCAGTGGTATCTGCTGCTTGTTTACCACACCTGGTGAAGAACAGCATTGATCTCTCATGTCCTTGGGAGGCTGTGCTTGGGATGCCAAGACCTTCTGGTCTCTGGTAAGCACGGGTCCCACCCGTGCCATTTGCCTGCCCTGGAGCGTGGGAGTGGGGCCGAAGCTGCCGTGTTTAAGGGCTGCTCTGGGGTTAAGCCCCGTGAGGTGCACTGTTAATAGCCAGAGTTAGTGCAGCCATTTGACAAGGCCCCCTGCTGCAGTACCTGCATTGCCCTGATTCTCCAAGGGCGTTCATCCCTAGTGAGCTGCCTCGTTGTGGCTCTGTTACCTCGTGTCTGTGCCATCCCTCGTGCTAGGACAAGGGCCAGCCTCATGTAAAGAGCCCCCTCTGAGAGTGGCTGATAGCCAGTAATCCCTTTAGAAAAGTCTGTGTGCTGTGAGACTGTTGTGCTGCAGATCCCACTGTTACTAAATTTTACATTTCACCCTTGGCTTTTTGCCAGGTCCCATGGGGACCTTGGTTTCCAAGAAGCTGTTACAGAAAAGGAGTAGTGGCTGCTGGGCCTGTCAGGCAGTGCTCATCCTTCCCTGGGAGAGGGAGGCAGCTGTGAAAGGAGGGATCACATGTTAGACTCAAATCCTCCTAACCGAGACTCAGCAGCAGCGGGGATACTTTGTGGTACTCAATTAAAATAGTCCCTTGTGTGAGCACTTCAGGTCCTGAGACTCTCACTGCCTTTGCTCCCGTGACCCGTTGTACCTCTTTGAGGCAGAGCGTGACTTCGAGGTAACTTCAGGTTTAGTCCAAGACTAAATCTCCAGGCTTGGGAAGAGCGACCTGGCAGTTGAAGGCCCTGCAGGGACTAGTAGAGAACAGGGATAGTGACCAAGGAACCAAGTCCTTTGCCTAACATCCAGTTTATGTGATGTCCAGGCCATTGTAGTGCCACCCTTTGATAAAGTTCAGCTGTGCTTTTTGGTTTTCCTCTTCTTGTTCCCTTCCCGTTTGTCAACAGCAGTTGCTGATCATATTTAACAGAGTTAATAGAGTGTGGGTCCTTGTGCTCCTGCTGAAGAGGGACACACTAACCAAGGGCAAGAGACCCCATCTGCTTGACATACAACTGAGGATCGAGTACTTTAACCGTTGGGATGTAGTGGGTGGGCACAAGGGTACACTGGCTTTACCTGGGAAGTCCTCACCTTGCTTGCTGAGTTCAGCCTTCAGCTTCATGAAAACTCTGTGTTTAGATTAATTAATACACGTGGATCAGCAGTGCAGGTGATTATGAAACTTTGCATTTTTTTTGAGCTGTTACATTCAGGAGTAATATGCAAATGCAGTGAGTTATGCTTGTTTTGTTTCTCTTCTCCTCATTCCCATCTGTTAAAAACAAACCCTTAAACAAACATGAGGCTATTCCACTGTCTTTCATCTCTGCCAGGCTGCTGTTAGAAGACAGCTTTCCCTTTAAAGTACTGAGGTCCAGCCCATTTTTATTTTAGGATAGAAGAGACAGAGAGGCTTGTTTCACTTCCTGCAGCTCCTGCTGTGTGTAGCCACTCGTGGTCCCCAAGCCCTGGGTTGCTGATGTGAAACTAACAACTTAAACGGTTGTGATTATTAACAGGAAGAAAGTGCCTGAGGATATTTGTCATCTCTTTTGTGTGAACTGTGTTTCTTCCATTACAACTTGATGTCATTCTCTGTGGCATCTTTAACACCTGCTGTTTTTATAGTCTACACTTATTTGAGTGAAAGCTTCTTGGCCAAGGATCTAGGCTAAAATTTGCTCAAATAGCTTGAGTCTTAAGTCTTATTTTCATGAGTTACTTGTGAGGTACCAGTGTGGTCCCAGAAATTCCCCATTTTAACTTACCTTCCCAAGATTCTCCTTTTTTATTTTTAATGTGTTTGGTTTTCGAAGGAGAAGTTAATATTTGGGACGGGAAAGGAGCCTCTTGAAGGTGGTGATTGTTGTTTTATGGTAGCGATGTCCTGAGCAGGGTTTCCATTGCCACATGCATCTTTTGTAATAAAATATGTGCCTGCTGTGCTGGGTGGGCGCATTTTATGAGCTATATTAAATCTGGACTGGGACATGCCCCACTCTGAGGAAGTAAAACAAATCCCAGGTTAAGGTTTATTATTTTGGGGACTGTCTGTCAAACCCTGTTCTTGGGGCAGGATCAAACTTTCCTCTTTATGTGAGTGGATGCCATGCTTGAAATAATTGGCTGGCTGGTCCTATATAGCAGCTTAGAAGTAATGTTTCTGTCTTTCTGCTGTAGTAATATTGACAGGAATCTCATCCTATTACTTCTTCAGTATTTTAAACCTGTGGAAGTGTGTGAATCTGTCAGACAGTGTAGTTGTTGTTTAAAATTGCTGCTGAAAATTAAAGGAACCATTAATGCAGGAAACGTAGCGGCGTGCAGAGGTTTTGTAGAAAACAGTCACTGTGCTGCTGAACAGTATCTGCTCTGTGCAGCTTGCAGTCTGAAACATCAGAACTTCTATTTCGGGGCTGTGGCAAATTGCTTGAAGCTTTTTAGGGCTGGACCAAGCATCAACACAACACGTCTTCCAAGTTTCTGTAAATGTCCCAGTAAAGCAGTATCTAAATATAGTGCTGATGTACAAGTGTTCCTTTATTTTCCCCCTGTTGTGTTTTACTTGCTTCTGGTTGTACGTGTGTTCCATTTAAAGATGGTTAGGTTTTTCTCTGAAGTTTTCACTCAAAATATTTGACTGTGTGCAAACACGGTATGAAAGGCAAGAGATGAAAATAAAAGAATACATTTCCTGTAAAAGGAATGAAGATTTGAGGCAGCTGTGCTGCTTGGAGGAGTGCAGCCATCCTTCTGGGCGTGTGCTCCCTTACTGGCACAAAGATCAGCTGTACATACAATTTACTCCGTTCAGAGCAAGTATCTGGGCCTGGCTAATCTTTTTCCCTTTCAAAATGGTCCAGTCAGGTCAGAAACCACAGCCTGGATCCTCTCTCTCTGACAGGGGAGCAAGAAACCGTGAGGATTTCTTGTGTTGACAAGTGATTGATCCCCTTCCATTAAGCAGTTTATCCTGTCTAAGATTTTTGTTTGCTTCCGCACATGCCTGGGGGCTATATAAGGAGTTGAGGTTGACATGATTTCTAGATCACTTCCTTGGGGGAAGGTGGGGTTAAAGGAGCTTCCACTGCAGTACAAACTGCTGTGACTTTCTGTACCCCCACCTCTGCTGACTTGAATTGAATGAGGCCAAAGAATCATTTAGGTCTATATTCTTTCTAAGGTGTCTGGTTAAGGTGCCAAGACCATATGTGTGCTTGTAATGCATTTTGGCACAAAGTTCTGTTATCTCTTGCCTGACATAAAGGGCTTTTAGAAGCTCGGTGTCTTGAAGATTTGGAATCTTGTCTCAAATATCTGAATTTTTTCCCTTCATAGTTACAGGTTGCCCTCCATAGAGCTTCTCTTTGTGTTTCTGGGTTTGTAGAACCGTTCTCCCGAAATACTGATTTCAGTGTCAGTTCATGCAGAACATGTCATAGCCAGGGTTTCCACAGCCACTGGTGTGGTGCCAGTGCCAGGCAGCCAGGCCAGCTCACTGCTCACTGCAGCACTCAGCCAAAGCAAAAGGCTCAGGGGTCCCTGGCACAAGGGGAACTGGTTCCCGTCACCAGCTGCCCACTGGGAGCTGCCCAGAGCAGTGATGTGGGTGCATTGGGGCTTGAGAGCTCCTGAAAACAGCCTCTGTTCCTGCTACTCCCACATACTTTCCTTTTTAGTGCTTTGTTCTCTAGCAAAATGTTGCTTGTAGAGGGGGGAGGGAGGAGATCCCAGGCTATTATCTGCTAAGTAGGTCATAATTCTGGTAAATAATTGATTTTTTTTTTTCAGGCTTGAAATCAGAAGCAGGCCTTAAGTGCCAGTGTCAGACCACTGTGATTATCACTCCTTCTGGAATTTCAGTGCTTCTGCTTGAAGGATAGTTGTTTAGCTCTTTTGGCAGGGGTGTGCCACTGGAAATAAAAGGAGAAAGTAATTCCAAAACCATATGGAGAAAGTGTTTCTTTTGCTGCTGTATTGGCTTTTTAAAGTTTTCTTACTTTAAACGAGCTCCTGTGAGAATTCTTGGCTTCTGGCTTCTGTTATGCCCTGGAATAGCTGCTCAGACTCTTCACCTGTTTTTATTAAGCAATGGAATTTGGAAATGAAAGTGTTAACAGCAGCAAGCATCATCATTGGCTGTGTCTGCTCTGTATGTGACTGTCCATGCTGTACTGCTTAATCTTTTAAAATCTTATCCTGCTGTGCAGACTGCTCAGTAGGAATCTGCTGTGGATTGCTTGGGTTCAGCCTGTATTTTGGCAGACCAAATCCTGCTCCCCGATAGCTGGGACAACCGATCAGTCTTGTCCTGTGGGGTGTATATGTATATATATGTGTGTGTGTGTTTATGCACAGATACTTGGTGTATATATTTTGTGGTTTTTAACTCTGTGTCCAGAGTGTTTCCTTAACGAGCTTTTTTCACCTCAAGGGAAGGAGGTCTTGGGCAGGGATGTGGGGTGTGGAGACACGCTCCCCTGAAACTCTGTTTATTTTGTGACTTGCCTGGGGATGAGTCCTCCCAGTGGGCAATTCTTAGTTCCATCATCTGCAGTACAGCAATAGTGCAGAGGCTGCTCTGGGGCCTGCGGCGGACAGAGCTGTTCTCACAGGTAAGTCCTTCTCCTGCTTTGCCCTCTCCTGCACCAGCTGAGCTGAATTGCAGCTTCTGGGTGCCCTTGAAGAATATGTGTGTGTGTATGTGTGTGGCAGTCACAGCTGTCTGTGCAGGCAGCCAGGTTCTGATCCTGCCTGGCTCTGTGTGTCCCTGCATGTCCACAGCTCCCCTCGAAATACTGGGGAGCTGCAAGAGCTCAGTTCTTGGCCTTGGTGCAGAGTTACTGAGTAAAACTGCTTTGTGACTTGCTGGGCATGAGAACACTCAGTCTGCTCTGGGAGCTGCTGTCTGAGCAGGAGCTCTGCTTTGTACGTACAAGTCTGGGTACAGAACAAAGCTCTTGGGGGACACCATCATCTACACAGGTTGTTTTGTCTCAGTTGGGACTGCTGTGGTCCTGTTTTCCTTTGGCTGGAATTCAGTGGCATTTTAGTGCTTCCCCTTGGCATGGCTTCAAAATCACTTGTTGGCTCATTCATGCTGTGGGATGGCAGGGCTTAATGAAGTGGTGGTGTAACACATCTGTGTTACCAAAATAAGCTCCCTCTTATCCCATGTTTTAATAAAATCTGAGCAGCAATGAATCAGTCAATGATGCTGAAGTGTAAACTGTCATTGTTGGTGTCTGATGAAGTACACCATGAGCTCAGACTGAGAGGTCTTTCCTCTCATCTTCTTTTCAGCTTCTCAGAGAACTCTGGCACCACTCTGCTGCTTGTTCTTGAATCATGTTTTTCTCAATTTATTCTTCTTAATATTTAGAGGAGGACTTCCGCTTCTAAAAGCTGGTTCTGCACAGATGCACACAGTTTGTGAAAAAGGTGGTGTGGTCTGTCAGCTGAGAACTTACTAACCCAGAGCAGACCTTGATGTGTGACCCCTTCATCTTAAACTAGTAGCTTCAAGGGGAAAGAGATGGGCAGTAGTAGATGGTGTTTATTAATGCTGGTAGGAAGCTGTGTTCCACTTTCAGCATCTTTAATTAAAAGAAGTTCCTATAGCTACATTGCCATGCTTATGAATGACACAAAAGTGTTTTTTCTTCTCCAGCCAGATGACAGGAAGACACTGAGCTTGGGCAGCAGCTGTGTTCAGAAAGGGTTGTCGGTGGTGTAGGCAGAACCATCTGCCTAGCAAGGCATTTAGCTTGGGTTGCTTTTTGTAGGCCGAGATAGTAAATCAATAGCTTATTTTGCACAGTGCTACAAGTAAGATGTCAATGGGTAGATTTACAGTGTAAACAGGAAGAGGGCAGCTACCTTTATTGGCTTCTTAGTGTCCCAGCTGCACGAGTGAGAAAATAAAACAATATTGCAAAAAAATAAAGCCAAAGCAACTAATCCTGAAAGAGGTTAAAGATCTAGAAACAGAACAGCGTTCTTATCAGACATTTTACTGGTTTTTTTAAATAGACTTTAATACCTGCCACTGCCTAGGGCTGACCTTCCCTTCCCTTCTCACAGAACTGTCAGTTCAGTTAAACTCTTGTTTGAACAGGCCCTTTCCTCTCCACATGCCAGGACTGTTGGTCTGCTCTAGTTAAATACAGGAAAAGGTATATATAAATGGGGAGGGGTTTTAAGAGATCACAGGGTGACAATTGCTCCATTTTGTTTCAATTAATTTTATAATCTACTTTTCTGGAGATTCCCGTTGCCAAATGTTGTTTGAAGTGACTGCAAAACTCTGTGAAGAGACAACTGTGAAGAGCAAAATAGTAAATAGTATGCTGATCATGGCTGGAATTTTCTTCCATTCACCTGGCAGATGACAGAGCAACACTGGGTATGAGAGAAGCAGCCCTCCCAATGCAGTCAGTACATGCAGTTTCCACTTGGGCTTTGTTACTGGGTTGTTTTTTTTAGAACTGAAAGGAAGGCTGTAGTTTGAGCACAGCAGTAGTGCTGACCTGAACAGTCACATTTGCTGCATCCCACCTCCGTGCTGTTACGCTGCTGCATTGTGTGGAGAGGATCAGTGAAATGGAATAGGAGCTGCTCTGGGTTATAAAATAACACTCTTTCCAGTTATTTTTAGCTTAGCCAGCTCCTGCTGTGGTTTGCCATGGTCCCTGCAAACGTGATTTAGGGGACAGTGGAGGGGACGTGGACAGGAACCTACACAGGGGAAACTGCTTGAATCCTAAAACTTCAGCCCTCATAATGTAAGGCCCTGCTTTTGTTGGGAGATAGTTTGACTTCCAGGTTCTTCTCCTTACAGCTGTGCATGGTTCGTGTTGTTTACTTGTTTGGTTTTGTTCTTGGGTTGTTTAACCTTATTTTTCATGGAAACTTTTTCTTGGTTTCAGTCAGTTTGCACCCCTGATCTAGTCAGTGCTAAAGCTCCTGGTGCCTTTGGCACAAAGTCACTTGTACTTCTGAATGTACCTGCCTCTCCATGTATCTTTGTGCTGAAAAGTCTCTACATGTGAACAACTAGGCCTGACGTTTGCTTTCTGCCTGTTAGACTTGCAGTAAATGAGAACAGCTTAACTTGGTGCACAGTCTTGAGTAAGGAATGGAAAAGAAAACTGCAAAGGTGTTCCAGCGTGCTTTGGGGTTTTCTTTGCCAAGGACATCCAGTGGCCTGACTGCCAATATGAACTGAACATGGAAACCTTTCCAGCTTGCCTGAGAAAACATAGAACAGGACAGGAATCTAAAGATATAGATGCTGTAAGGAAAGAGATTCAGCTTCTGCTCTAAGGCAGGAATCTGAGGTATTCATCCATGTTATGGAGTGTAATGTTGTGCTGTTATCACTCAGTGGTAAACAGTTAGGAGGAACAGTGAAAAAAGAAAAAAGGTAACAGGAGTTTCACTGCTTTGGGCCCTGGCCTGCCTGTGAGTATTCCCACTCTCTTCCTTAAATGCATAGTACCTGGGTAATTCAGGCTTGACCAAATTTCTCTGTCTTTACCTGTTGGCAAGATATTTGCAGCCAGTCATGCTGGGAACACACCTCGTTCATGTATGTGTGTGTTTGCTGTTTAGGGCTCTAAGTGGGGGCAATTAAACCTTGTAAGTGCGTGGGAGGATGTGCAGCAACCAGTGGGACATAGGCACTGTCAGCTGGCACAGAGACATGCTCAGGTCTTGCCTTCTGCAGTGACAATGGGTGTAACTTTGTCTCCTAATGTTAGTCACACCCCACTGCTTGTAGTATATCCTAAAATTTACAAATGGCTGTGGAGACACCCTGTATTTGAAAGGCCACATCTTCCAAACGTGTAAGCTGCTCTCCTAATCACAAGTGTTGGTAGCGGTTGGACTCCCCTGTCTGGTTTGTGGTGTGCAATGGCTGTGCTTCCCTCCCAGGATTTCAGGTGGATTGAAACTGCTCAAAGTGTCAGACGTCTTGGAGAGATGGGAATTCACACCTCTGCTACCCTTGCCTTGCTGACTGCTGTGCCATGCACTTTGTGCAGGCGTGGCCGGGTGTGAGGTGTGTGTGATTGCTCAGCGTGCAGCACTCCGGGGCTGCTGACTGGAGCTGTCAGGAGTAAAGATGAGCAGCAGGGAAGTTGTGCTGGCAGAAGGGAGATCCTTGGAATTTGCGTGCCACAGGGCAGTCTTGTCTGGACTCTGCTGGATAATCAGGTTAGCTTCCTGAATTTTTCTAATGACTCTCAGTAGCTGTAGTGAGCAGCTCCTGCTGTCCTGTGGGAGGATGCCTTACGTTTCCCTGAGGTGGAGGATGGCCTCAGTACTCCCAGCTTTCACATTATGGCTGGATCATGGAACCCCTTCTGCATGGGCATTAGATCTGCATGGATGTTTAATCTGTCCCCACAAATACACCAGTGAGAGGAAATGCAACATGTCTCAGTAACAGACTGCTACAAACAGATCAGACCTGTCTTCTAGTCTCTGCATGAACTCTTCATGGAATATATGGGCAGATTAAAGAACTCTGATCTTCTTTTTTAGATGTTTAATGATCTGGGTTTGACACACCTAAAAGATTAAAAGTGGACTGCAGTTAATTCATCTCCTAAAGACTTAAGGGCGCAGTCTGCCATGGGGATAAAGCTCATCTGTGGTAGAGACAGAAGTTTCTTGGAGGCTGGTTAACATCCATGGTCTGGGATCCCCCGGGGGAGGAAGGGTGGAGAGAACCACCAGCTGTCTTGCTGCTTCCAAATGAAAGGTACATTGCTTTCTCCTCCTCCCATCTCAAAAATAAGATGCAGTTCTCAATCTGTACATGCACACGCACACTTGACTCGCATGTGAGGGCTTTTCCCTTCCTTAGCAGACATCAAAGCATTGTGTAAAATGTACATGTGACAGGTCTTCTTTCTGCAGCCACTCCACATGATTGAGAGATTACTTACTGGAATGGGAGAGCAGAGGATGCAAACCTGAAATGGATATTGGTGATTGTGCAAAAATCTGCTGAAAAACTCCTTTTTTGCTGCATAAGCTGCAGTGGTCATTCTAGTGTCCAGCAATGTATTTAGAAACCTCCCTTCCTGGGGTGCTGTTTCCCTTTTGTTCTGTTCCCTGGAGGGGGTTTCATGTCTGCTGCGGAAGGGACAGTGCAGCCTGTGTGAAATGGCTTGTTTAACTCTGGGTTTGAACTGCTGGGTGTTTCCTGGGGGTGAGCTGTGTGGTGTTTTACTGCAGTTCTGCTTCTGCAGCCCGTGCTCCCAGTCAGCTTGTTCAGCAGTGGGAGGGATCATCCTCTGGACATTTTCTATGGCCAGTGGTGGGGTGCCTGGTAGGAGTCTGTCAGCACTTAGAGTTGCCTTCAGTTTCTGTGTCTAAAGGAGGAATATGGTCTGAGGCCAAAGGCAGGCTTGGAGCTAACTTGTGATGCTTTTTGTCTTTGTTTTCATCTCATACTAAAGAATGAGTTTATAAATTAATGGGACTTTTTGTTGCTAAATGAACTGGTTTTGTACTTGAGTGGGGGCTTCAGGGTTCACTAAACATCCTTACATGTAGGTGTATTGTTTTTACACAGAAAAGAGATAGAAAGGATGAAGAAAATTGTTTTGAATCTGTTTGCCATCCTAGTCGAGTCTAGCCTTTTCCTCATACATCCAAGAAAAATAAAGCTATAGGGATTTGACATGGCAAACATACCTGTTCTTTTTCTTTTGATATATGATCTTTGTGGCCTGGGAGACAGGCTCCTGGTATAGGTAAACACCATAATTATCGTTCATGGATCTCAGTTTCATGTGAAAGTGTACATATTGAGTGTGCTATTTCCTGGGTTTGGAGATGATGATTCAGGCTATGTCAAGGAAATAAGCAAGATGTTTAGTTTTTCATAGCTTAGTTGTTATATCTTTTAGAGAATGGTGCTGTATTCCCCAGGCAACTGCATTCACAGCCCATCCACACTGATGCACTTCTACATGTGCTCAGCACTGGGCCTGAATCCCTGATCCTTCTCCAAGTAGCCTGGCCAGCACTAAGAAATAAAATTACATGTTTCTGTATTGTTTATCACCAAGTAAACAGTGATATGTAAAAGCTGCAGCTAAGGTTGGAAGGCACATTAGTAACTTAAAGGTTACTAAGGAAAAATAAAAATAGAAGTGGTGTTGCATTCCAGTAACTTATCCCTAAAGCAGCCACATGTAAATCCCAAGAATCGACTAAGCTTCAGCCTAAAGGAAAATGAAGCAGTGTTTTGCTAACATATTCTTTAGTTGCAGTAGAAGCTTTTAAGTGTACCCACCCCTGATCTACCGTGCGTGTATCCTTCCAGTTTGGATTTCTGAGCCATGAACTAGATCAGAGAGCTGATCCAGCTTAGAAGAGAAGCGTCAAAGATATTTTTCTTTGAGCTGGCTGAGTTCTTTATCCGGACCACAGGCATCTGTGGGGTTGCAGAACGAAGGGGATAAGAGGGGAAAGGGCCGTGAAGTGGTTTATGGCTTGGTGGGGGAGACCTAAAACGCTATTGCTGCCAAGACAATGCATTGTCAAACTATGGCCTCACACATTCCCTGGCATAGAAACACAAGGGTGCAAACTGCCTTAGCTCTGTTCTGCTCTGCAGCTGTGGGGATGTTTTTGGAGTGTGTGTAGACATTACAAACTTGTGCTAGCCTGGGTACCATTCACAAAGAAGCCACAGTGATGTGGGGCTTTGGCAGGACATACAGCTCCCTTCCCCCTCCAGGATTCTAGGTATTTACTTAGGCAGGCAGGTCTGAGCGGCTGTGGCTTCACTGCTCTTTTAGCGGGATTAGCTGTGGCACAGCTCGGTTGGAATCTTCTCTGCATGCTGCTGTTAAGCCTCTCAAGCAGCTCTGGATGTTGTGCTGCTGTGAAAGTATGACACGTGCATTTGAACCATTGTGTGGCCGTGGATTAGATGCAGATAATCTTTCTTTTTACTTAGAAGTTAATTTCTTTTACCCTTCCTGCTTTCACATTAGGTCTATGATTTCATATTTCCAAAGAATGAATGCAGCACCCAGCAGGAAGGGTGTAGGCAACAGGACAAGGGAGCAGTGTTGCTGTGCTCTCTCTGAGTGCCAGTGAATTTGTAACTGTAAATTTGTTAGATTCTTCCTTACCCCCCAGCCAAGTGAAATTTGAAGCAGTGAAGGAGGGAAGCAGTTTAGAAAAGGGGAGGCATAAGATTGTAGAGAAAAGGAATATTACATTTGAGAAAAACAAAAGAAAATGAAAATGGGATAGAGATGAGAAAGAAGATGAGAGGATGGAAGCAGTAACTGAGGAGGGAAATGCTAGAACAGACTCATATAAGCTGAAGCAAAGCAAGGCCAGGCTGTTTCTGTCAGAACCAAAGGTAGAAGTAAATGCTTGAGAGTTTTTTTGCAGAATGTGTGAATTAATGATGAGCCTTTGTAGCCCCAGGTGGTTCACCTGCCCGTTGTGCTGGTGCAGGAGAGTGGTACTGTAAGAGAATGTCAGAGGGCCAGGGGTAGAAATAGTTCCTCTTGTGTGCTGAGAGGGCTCCTTTCTGTAAGTCACAGCTGCTGCTCTTCTCTATGGGATGAGATCTTTTCCAGGTTACCCAGAGAGGAGGAGAAAGGGATGTGCCTTGTGGTGAGATGAGAGGCAGAACCCTCATGGAGCTGTGTCCTTGGTGTGTCTCTCTGGTGCTCTCCCAGCACAGCAGAAAGAGCCCATCGGAGCCCATCGTCCTTGTTTGCCTGCCATTTTTCTTGTCAGCAGTTGTCCCTTGTTGCTGTGGTTCATCTTCCTCTGGCCTTGATGGCTCAGTCACTGATGGTGTCTGAGACTGGCTGGCCCTAACATGAGAAAAAGTGCCCTCTTAATGCTCCCCGTAACAGAGACGCTGGCGAGGAAACCAAGTGCTCTTGCTTGAGCCCATCTGCTGTCTCCACTTGCCATTGAGCACAGCAGCCCCTAGAGCAGCTGGAAGTGTCAGAGCAGGTGAGCTCCTGGCTCTGATCTCTTTGCTGTGGCCCGTTTGCTCCCAGGTGGAGGCTGAGCAGCCTGTGAGCGTTGTGCTGGGCTGAGGAGATCTGAATAACCCAGTTTCCCTGGCAACAGCGGGCTCTTTAATCACAGAGATACAAGGCTACCTCTGTTCCTGGTGTTCAGGCTTCCGTAGTGTATCTGGCTATGGCAGTACTTTGCTTCTCTTGGAAAAAATAGCAGAATAAAAGCAAGAAGGTCTTTCTGCCTTGGAGATAATTAAAATCTCCATAGGTGGATTTCAGTGCTGTATTCAGCAATAATAGAAAGAAGAGGGATTATAACTACTTCTAAGCTTTTTAATGTGTGAAGAATCCCTGGAGGATACAGAAATAAAGTTTCAAATGCTGTGTGGAGCTTTATGAACAGATCTCATAGCAGTCTGTGACACTGATAGATTCATTCCTTGTTGAGATGTCTTACTTTCTTTTTTTATGGCTAGGGAGACAAAATGACTCAAAGGTAGACTGAATCTTGTTGCAAAGCTGATCCTCCACCTGTTGTTTCCTACAGTTTCAGGTAAAGGTTTTCCTGTACAGTAGGAGACAGAACATGTTATGGGAGGTAGAAGTGTGAAGCTGTTTTTTAGCTGGAGAAAGTGAGGAAAGTGGAAATACTGTTATTCACTGCAAGCCTTTCTACTAATGTATTTTAGTCTGCATTTACTCCCCCACTACCAAAAGTGGAGCAAACTATTCATTCTGAGAGTGAGCACTGGGAGTGGAAAAAATATTCCTGCCTTAATTTCCGCACAGCGACTTGGTCTTTTACTGCATGAGTGTGGAGAAATTGGTTTGGATAAGAATAGTTTGAAGAAAATTCTTCAGGAAAAAGGAACTCTTCCTTGAGTAGGCTTGAGGCCAGCATAAGTGCCCAGTACTGATGTTCCTCCTTGGATAATGCCAGTGTTCAATTGGCAGTAATATATCACAGGTTTCTTGGGTTAGAAGGTTCTTTTTTTCAGTAACTGCCATTCAAGCTGCTGTTCAGCAAATCATCTTCTATGGTGTTTTCTAAATGATTGTGGACCCTGGAAACCTCTAACATCTAGACGAAAGCTCCTTCCAGAGAACAGATACTGCCTTCCCTCTGCCCTTTGTTCCTGTGATTGTGCACAATCTAACATGTCTTTTGAGGAACTCTGAGGGCTTGAGCACAAGGTAGTAACTCAAGCAGGTGGGTGACATAAAACTCACTGAGTTTGTTAAAATAATGTTGCCACAGTCTTTCAGCAGCCTAAAGGTTTTGTATCAGGCTGTTACTTAGCTGGGTGGCATCTGGTACAAGCTGAGACAGAGGCTCACATCTACAGTGAGTTTATTGTTGGGTTTTCAGTATATTGTTTGTGTAAATTCCCCAGACCAGCTCTCCCTCCTGAAAAAGCCACATAGATCAAGTTTTATTCTGTTCCACATAAAGTTCACATCTTTTACTGAAATGAGTCATGCTTTAACTGAGTTTACTGTGAGGGAGGAAAGTGGGCTTTAAAATGTTACTCCTCCACCCTGCCTTAGTGATGTATAACAGGATTATTAGTATGCTTGGCAGCAGCTGCTTATTATTTTCACAGAACCTGGATATTTGTGAAAACAAGTAAGAAATTGGTTCTACTTTTGTTCAAGTGTAACTATTTTTTCTTTTTTGATGGCTTTGTCTTCTGTAAGGCTCACTGGCTACTGTAAAGGCAGATCTAGCTTATCTCCTTGGGGTTATTCTTCAGTTCGGGGAGAAGGGTGGCATTCTGTGACTTGTAGCTGAAAGAGGAGGAACAGCTCTACCATTCTGTGGGCAGTGGCCCGTGCATGGCTGTTACTGTCACACACAGGGCACTTCTGGGCATTGGCAGGTGAAAGTGCTTCGCGGGCATATGGAAATCGTGGTGCGGTGTCACTCTAGAGACACCAAATTTGGGTCCTCTGTGTATATTTCTTTGTGCAGAGAGGTGAAAAGCCTTTTAGCTTATGGCAGAAGGAGCTGCTCAGTGTGTGTTCTTGTTAGAGATTTTTGCAGGAGCAGTCTCTGTATGCAGCAACTAAAGATGCCATAACCAGTTTTGCTGCTCAGTTTTCCTGCAGGAGTTCATTGATGTCTCATGCAGTAATGGTTAACTTGACTCTTCATACTGCCATCCTTTTCTGCTTGTGTTTTGGATGTGTTGTTTCAGGGTTTTTTGGGGGAGGGGAGATGGGATGTATAGAAGGGAACAGTGTGGTTGTTTGTTTGTTTGTTTAAGGGGTTAAGCTCAAAATAGGAGGAGGGGCAGCCAACAGAAAAGAAACTTTTAGGATTTTATTTTTGGCAGTAGGTTGGTTCACTTGACATGTAGGACCTTTCTTTCCTAGTCCTCTTGTTGCTGAGAGATATGGAGAGAGTTACAGTTCTCCCCTGAGCTGTATATTAGCTATCTTTCCTAAACTGGCAGGGACATCATCTGCTTTTGATCGACAGAAAACCCAGGATCTGTTACCCAGTACGTTCCTAAACCCAGACTGGTATTTTGATGCCAATGCTTTTGAAGGAAAACGTGAGAGAAAGAGCTGTAAATGTAAATGACTGCTAATGCTAGAAAGGACTTTGCCTTTTAGGACTTAGAATAAGTGAAATGAACTTTTGGTGACAACGTGAATTTAATTATATTTACTCCTCTACTTGATCTATATTTACTGGTTCGCTGGTAAGTAAGCACAGCAGCTGGGAGGCCGTGCCCGTTGCCCAGGCTGCGCCCTGCCCAGCTGCAGGGTGAGCAGCCCCTTGTGTGTGTTTTGCAGATGCCCCGTTCGGGGGGACGCCGCCCGGCTACGCGTACGATGCTGACCGCGCCGAGGAGCAGAGGCGGCACCATGACATGATGCCCTACATCGACGACTCGCCCTCCTCCTCGCCACACCTCAGCTCCAAGAGCCGCGGCAGCCGGGACACGCTGTCCTCGGGCTCTCTGGAATCCACGAAATCGGTGAGTCCTGTCCCGCCTGTGGAGCCAGCAAAGCCTTGTCGGTTTGCAGGGGGTGGGCGGCTTGGTCAGGGGACGGACGGGGACTGCCAGCGCTGTGGGACACATTACCTGACATAACACAGCACTGCCTGGTTGATGGTGCACGTTTAAAGCTAAACTGAGGCTTTTAGCTGATGCTAGGCCTAAACTTCAGGGGTCATTGTTGTGTGTATGATTTTTGAGCCCTTTGTGCATTTTAGTGGAGAGAATTGTTCGCTAATTGCAGTTGAGAGGATCTCTAAATAACAGATATTTTGGAAAGGAGATTGTGGAACAAAACACATTCATACATCTCTGCATGTGAGTTGTCATTGCCTTTCACAAGGAAAATAAAAAGTTATTTTCAGGTAGGTTAAGGATTTTGATCAAGCATCTGGAAGACCTATTTCCTTCACCCTGTGAAAATGGAATAAAAAGAATTAAAACTGCCAGCTCTGAAGTGGTGACTTTGGGTGGGAGATGGCCACTACTTGTAATGGATTTGACTATTCACTAAATAGCTATCTATATAATCAGTTATCATAGATAAAAAGTACAGAAGGGACTGCCTTGCCTGACCTGTGGCTTAACATGGCCCTTCAGTCTGCCTTGCTTTGGTTTTGCTCCAGGTTCAGTAGCATGGCTATAGCTTGCAACTTCAGGAAAATTTCTCTTTTTGTTTTTACAGTAGTCTTGGTAGTGGGTTGCCTGTATGACTTGGTAAAGAACTATTGGCTCTGCTGTCTTCACAGTCCAAAATGTCTTAGTTTCAGCTCGGATTAATCTCTTTGACTTTCAACCTTTTGTTTCTTTTTGTCCTTTCGCAATAGATTGCAGAGCACTTGAGTCCCAAGTTGCTGTTTCCCTGAATATCTTTATAATTTTCAAACTTTTGGGTTCCCCAGATCATTGATAAAAATGTTAAATAGCACAGAGCCAACTGTCACTTCTTCCTACAGTATTTCTAAGTGTGCCAAACAACCTTGAGTTCCCACATAGTAAATAACACTTGGAAGTCTCTCATCCAAGTGTTTTAACTTATGTGTTGCCTTTATATTGTTCTTTCCTGTTGCTTGAGATGTCATGGAAGATAATTATGGATATTTTAGAGATATCAGTGTACGTGTAAATCAACACCATCACCATTATCAGGCAGTTTTATTTATCTTGCATCAAAAGGCAAGTCTGAGAAGTTCCACAAACCATCAGTGCTTAGTGTTCATTATACACATCCTTCTGCTCTCTATTGGTTATTGTCACAGATCTATGCTTAGTTCTTCCAGGATGAATTCTAGGTTAAGAATCCTTCCTGATACAGTGTCCTTGTTCTTTCTCATTTATAAAATTCATTGTCAAGATCTCTTAAAGCATTATCAAGTACATATATTGTTGGTGTTCGTTTAATTTTATTTGACTGTAAAGTGTGGAATCTAGTTAGCTGCTTATGCTTCAGCCTATTAATTGAGATGCTTTCTTATCTCTCAAGATGAGACTTCTTGTGATACGTAAGAGGCTTTTGAATGAAGAAATTATCATTAGTAAATTCAAAAAGCTCCAAAGCCATTTTAATATTGGCTTGAAATTTCCAGGTTATGTTTCTCAGGATGCAGGAAAAACACTGTGTGACTACACATGGCTGAGAGTTATCTTCAAAGAACCAGTTACGATAGTGCCTGTGACTGGAGGCCTGGAAGAGAGACTGCCTAATAGTTAATCTTGTCCTTTATTTGTCTGACTATTACCTCATGAGCATTTAACAGTAGTTAACTTAAAAGTTACTTTAATAATGCTTGAAGGCTGCTTCTTCAAAAATAATTTTTAACATAACTTGCTGCTTTCTTTTCTCTGACTGTAAAAAGATGTTTCATGGCTTCCAAAAGAAAGAAGAGTCCTGGTACAGAGTAGACTTTTAATCGTGAACCTCAACTGCCTCAGTTGATCCTGTCTGTAATCAGTCCACAGATGACACTCCCTGGACAGTCCATGACAAGTATCAAGAGACTAATTTATATCCAGGTATACCCCAAGCAAGTTAAACTTTCAGTCATCATGAGCTGTTAGATGGCTTTTGCTGAGTTGTGTTTTCAGCTTTAGTGGAAAAGCCATCAGTAACAAAATTCGGTGTCCAACACAGTGCTGAGCCAAACACATAAAATGTGTTGGACCAGAAATACCAGGACGTACGTCTCTTCTATTTTCTTTTGCACTAAACGTGATTAGCAGAAAACATGTTTTGTTTAGATGTGTTTGCTTTTAAAGTTGTCTTCTTGCCCTTTTACTTTTTCATTAGGTGCCTGCAGTTACTTCTGAAAATTTCAGATTATTTTTATGACCAGAGTCTGGGAGTGAAGTGAACTGTATGTAACAACACAATGCATGCACTACATACACCATGGCAAAACATTAAGGTTGTAAAGTCATTCAGAAGTTAAGAAGTCTTGAATCTTTGTGATAACTTTGAATTACTCAGTTGTCCCATTTTTCCTGTGGGCTCCTGCCCTGTGCAGTGGATATAGTGAACGATACTCACCGGAGTCAATATTTCGTCTCTAGAGCTGCGTGTGCACCTTATTTACAGCACACTGCAAACTCTGCTCTGGGTACAGAAGTGTTCATTTCCATTAACTCCAAATACAGCTGGAATGCCACGCAGGTCTTAATTATCGTAGCAGTGTTGCTGTGAGATAAGAGGATGGTATGTTTGCTAGCCACAAGTGATCAGGGCAGACAGGTTATGGGAGAAGCACCTGCTAATTTTGGGTGCTTAACGTGAGATGCTGTAATGTTCTGCAAAACCAGGTTCTGACTTTTAACACAGCTTTCTTCACATTAAAGTAAAATTCCTTTAATTTCACTTGGCAACCAAGAGTTAACAGCACTCCAGTCAGGCACCCAGAAAATGGAAAATGTTGCAAACTGATATTTTAAATTTATTTTTTATAAATATAAATCTAAGTAATTCACTTATTACACAGACATTGCAGCATTTTGCTGTGATGTTCATCTGCCTTATCCATGAGACCTGCCTCCCTCTTGGGGACTACATTGTTGCTATCTGAATATTGAGGGCATTTTGCTTTGATTTATTTTATGGGCTTGCTCTGGGCTTTGTATTTTTCTGCCAGGTGTTTGACAGAGTTCTTCCATCTCCCTAGAGCAGCTATAGCCTTTGGTTTGGTAGCACATCAGGGTTCACCTGCTCTGTCCAGCCACCACAGAGAAAGTGCAGAGTGCCAAAAGCAGTGTCTCTTGCTAGAAGAAAGTCAAGGGAAACCTCCTGGACTGCTTGTGGAGGAGCTTCCTGTTGTTCCCTCAGTGTGTAGGGTGACCAATTCCCAGCACATTCTGTTCCAAGAATTGAGGGTTGCAGTTGACTTCCAGAGGTTTGTGGTGTTTACACTTTGTCATCTGGGCAGTGTTTTCTAATCCCTCCTACCACCTGTATCTCATAAGCAGATGAGGAGATGCTGCCTGCTCTGCCTCCAAACTGTGCCACTTCAGCCACAGCTGGTGTATTCCCATTCCACCTGTTCCCTGCCCACTGCACAAGCTGTTGCTGTCCAAGGAGGAGGACAAGGCTGCACCAGCATTAGTTTTGTCTGTAACCCAGACAGGGATAAGCAACACAGGCATTTATAGTGTGGATCTCAGCAGCCCTTGACTTGTCATTTTTGTGGTAAGGAGGCCTTAACAAATGTTTGTATGGAGCAAGTCGGGCCAGACCCTTTCTTCTGGCTCTTCTAGAATCTCAGGCTGGGCTGCTGATGCATGTCCTGCCATAAAATCAGTGCTTTTGCCAAACTTTGCTCTTAAGCAAGCCTACAGGGAGAGAGGAAAAAGGAGAAATAGGTTCCACTAATGCCTAAGTTGTTTGTTTATTTAACTTGAGAAGTGATTTAATTTTCCCAAACCTTCCGTTCTGTAACAGCTGAACTGTTGTGATTGAACTTTAAAGAAATTCTGGAAACCTCTCTTGGAAAATGTCAGCCCAAATGTTTGCCAAATAAGACAGTGCTGGTAGCTTCAGAAGGTGTCAGACTTCGTAAAAAATAGTGATAATTCACTCCCAGAAAGAGAGAGACTGTGTCTGTCTTTCCCATACAGTGAGTGTGAAGAGCAGAGAAAATACCTGGATGAAGTTAGAGGAGGACAGAGGGAGAGCTTGCTACAGTGTTTTTAGGCCACAGGAAGGTGTTGGCACAGCTGGAAAGTCAGTGACTTCAGTAGAGAAGAGTTACTGCCAGGAGTTTTGGAGTGGGTAGTTTGCAGCCTGGAGGCGAAAGAAGGCTGGGAGAAGGGGGAAGATTCACTCCCTGTCATCCTGTTGCTGCTCCTCATATGAGGAGAGATTGCAGCCCTGGGAGGTGCAGATAAGAAAGGCCTTTCAGGATGCTCACCAGCAGAGCCAGGCTCAGAGACGTGCGTGGGGCTCTGTGGAGGTGCAGGGTGCAGGGCAGGCAGTGGAAAGGCAAAGCTCATTCCACTGGCTCGGGAAATAAAGGGTGTCCCTTCTCAGGAATTTAGAAGATGAGTTTTTGACAAAATAGATCTCTCCAATTCTTGCATATATCAAAGCAAGGGAGGCAGGAGTGCTAAAGCTGAGCGACTACCTCCTACTGTCTGTTCTGTTTGGAGGAGAAACCGGCTGGTACTTACAGACTTCCAGGTAGAATTTCTCTTTTCCTTTTCTGCTGTGCATCCATGGTTGGTGCAGCATTGGCAGCCATTGCCTTTCCTCAGATCAGATCCTTTTGTTCCTGCTGTCTGCCTGCTCAGCAAGAGCAGGGCTGTGGCAGAGCAGGTTGTGGATTTTGCTCCTAGCTTGGTCCCAAGGGGATGCAGAGAAGCTGACCTCTAAAGCTACAGCAGTAAATGGGATTACTGCTCTTCTTGGTACTACTCTTGCTAGCTTGTCCTTCCCCCTCCAGCATTTCCAAATCATTCTCCTTTCTTCCTCTCAGTATTTGAATTGGTTTGTTTGTTTTGTTTTAATGTCACTTTCCCCTCACCACCCCCAACAGATGCAGTTTTTCCTTTTTATTCTCCAATTCTTCGCTCCTTAAAGGCTTTGCCTGGATGTACAGCCCTTCCTGAGGAGAGCTGGCACACCAGTACTGATGTTATAAATAATGTTGGCTTCTCTCCCTGCTCCTTCCCCTCCTCGCATGGAGCATGATTGTCTTGATTACAGAATTTGCCCTGTTTAATATCACCAAGACAATGAGAGACCTCCAGCAGAAGCTTGCAAATATATTTACACTTTAAAAATTGAACGGAATGTTTTTTCTCCTTTGTAGGCTGTCAGCTTCTGTATGAGATTGCAAGCTGTCCTTACGGAAACCTTGCCTTTGAACGCATTTGTTGCATGGTGTATGAACACCCTGTACCAAAGGAAGAGTTAAAGTGCCTTTTATACGCCCACTTTGAATCCCTGATTCTCTTTACAGAGCTGTGCCAGCAGCAACCTCTTTGCAAAATCTTATGTGTTGTGGTTTCTAGATTCTTAATCTGTGCTCTTCTAACATTTGCAAGAAAACAATTATTGCTGTTAATTTAAACAAGAACCAGGAAGCCCTGAGTTCTTTAAACAGAGTCAGGAAGAGCTGAATCTGTCTAAACCTTGGAGCTGGTGAATGTCAGCCTCGCAGTAATTGAGCACAACATGCGATGCCAACCTGGTTAGTAAACTAAAGTACTTAGGCTGACAAGCTGTAAACACATTCAACCCAGCCATGGCTCGGGGCCAGCGTGTGTGCTCTGGTATCTCCAGAGCTTCCAACCCCTCTCACTGGCCGTGGTTCAGGTTGCAAAATTGCACTGTGACTCAATCTTTTGGTTTTTAAGGCTTTGGTATAGCAAAAAGCACCACCCAGTTGAGAAGGGAGAACACCAGGATCTTATAGGCATGAGATACCTATGTAATTTCCTGTAGCCTGCTTTCTACCCTCCTTATTGTTTTAGTGGTTTTTAAATGTAGTTCATGAGGAGTGGGAGCAAAGCACTGATTTTTTGCTTGTTCAGATCTGGCTGGGTGCTGGGTCCTCACAACTCCCATGGCAGGGAGACAAGAGTGCTCTGACTGCTGCCCTGGTACAGTCCTGTAAGATTTGTTCTGAAACGTGGGTAGAGAGGTAACCAAAAGCTAGAAGGGCAATGGAGAAGGGCTAGACATGGATGCTGGCATCAAAGAGGCAGGGACACTCAGGGCATGAAATACTAGTCAGACTTGTACAAGTGGAAAACAGGCTAACCAAGCTGGGTAGGAAGCATGGGATGGACTGCTGACCACCTGGCACTCCCTGCTGGGTGGTTAGAGTTTGCCAATACAGGCTGCTCCCACTTCCTGCTGGGAACATCCCATCTGCAGTTTGGTAATAGGTGTATTTTCCTCATCCTTTGTGGTCTGGTAGATGTGGTACCAGCTCCTCCACTTGCCACAAGCAGGTCAAAGATTTCAGACTGCTCCCTTCTTGCCAAGGTAGGGGAAAGGAGTCCTCAGCCTTGGCAGGTCTCCCTGTACTGGTGGGGAGCTTGATACTGATGCCCAGGATGTTCCCTCTTAACTGTCCTGGCTGGAGTGCAGGAACAGAGGGGCAGCAAGGCTGTTGTAGTCACACTGTTACTCTTTGTTTCCCTTCCGTGTCAGATACGGGCAAAGCAGAAATGCCCTGGGCCTGGAGTGCATCACAGCTCGGCTGCTGTGAGGGCAGGGTGGGAGGACAGTCCCACAGTCCCTGCCTGCTCATTGCTGTCCTGTTCTGGGCGAGCAGGTGAGCCTGTTCCCAGATCTGTGAGTGAGGAATGTTGTAATACCAAATAATAAACTTACTCCTCTTCCTCCTGACTTTGGCACCAAGTGAATTTCTGAGTCTTGGAGTACATTTCATAACAAGTGTGACTTAAAAAGCACCCTGAGGCTGAAGAAGCACAGGGGCTGTTTTCCAGATGTTCATCGTGCTCCATGCAACCCCAGCTGACGCTGTGAGCAAAGGCCTCCCTCAGCAGGAGCTCTTGTCAGGACACAGCCCCCGGGAGGGAACAGGAGCAGCAGCACAATGCGCAGAGCAGCGCCCTGGTGGTGCATTGATCCTGGACACAGCAGGAGCAGGGGATCATCTTTTCACACTGGAGGAAGCTGTATGTAAATTTGAGGTTCTGCATTGGAGATCTTGTAATGTGCCCTGTGATTGTTGGATAAACTCCCCTGAGGGTTTCTTCGGGAATTGCTGTGCAGAGCATAAAGCAGCCAGGCCCTGCCCTGTGTCCTGGCTGGCTCTGGCCAAAGCTGGACTTCTGCAAGCATCACACTTGGAAAAATGCCCCTATTAGAAAAAGGTTAGGACAAAACCGTGGACTTTGCACAGTGCCCTTGTGGTAATGGCCAGGAAGGAAGGCCTGCAGTGTGTCCTGGGAGATGTTTGTCTCTCTGAAAGTGCATCTCTTTGAACGGGAGGAAATTAACATTCCGGCAGAAAATGCTGTCTCCGTCAGCTGACGGTGCCCAGCAAGAACTGGCTTGTAAATGAAAGCTTTTACTTGTGAAGAGGAAAACTGTTCTCAGTGCTGTAAGGAAAACTGTTGTGCCACTGTCGTGATGGGGAAGTTTAAGTCATTTAAGTAACTTGTCATTGTGCGCTGCTCTTTACAGATGTTGCAAACATACCCAGCTGGTTTTTAAATCCTCACCTCCTCCAAGAGAACCTGGTAAAGATAATTATCGTGCTGTGTCAATATTGACCAGTTACCTCATCCTCAGCAGTGGGGACTTTGGAGCACTGTTAGTTTTTCTCAATGCTTCTTTGTGTAGCTGCACTTTTCTTTTGTAAGTGTTGTAAGAAATATTTGGAAACCAAGAGCCAATTGTGTTTTTCTTGCACCAGGGCTGCCACATCCCTTCCTCTTTGGATGAAGGCAATCTTTGTTAAACGTCTTGGGGCTGCCTGTCTTGATTACGTGTGTGTACCATGCCTTACAAAATGGTCCATGAGCTGGACATCCAGGCACTCCTGGCACATAAACCATAAGGAATGGTCACAGCCTTGTTGAACGTTTCTGTGACAGTCACACGGGTGCTCCGTAGATGCACAGAGTTTGGTGCAGTGTTCGTTTTACCGTGTAGTTTGTCACTGGTGTTTTTCTGAAGTCTTCTGAACGCTGACTGGTGAATTATAAATTTCTGTCTTCTTTGAGATGCCCTTTCAAGATTTTAAAAGGCACTGTGGTTCTTACTGAATGTCACTGAAGGGAGGGATGCAAAGAGAAGTTCTTCTTTCCATGTAGTACCTAACGTGTGTGTAAATCTTACTCATTTCCTTAGAACAGCTTCTGTCTGCCACTTTTATTTAAGAGGTGGTAGTGGTATTTGACACCTCACAAAATTTTAATGAAGTAGTTGCTGCAAGTCTTTTAGGCTAAAATATAGCTTGTGAAATTTAATGAAACTGTTAAAAAATCAGGATGGTTATTGATGAGACAGAATCCAGAAATATCTGGGAGCGTGAGGATCTGTTTCTTTCTTTGTGTTGTGCGTAGGCTCAAAGTCACACTCAGGATGTGATAGTTCCTGCGAACTGAACCTATAGCCCAGGTACCTCATCTGTACATCTGCAGAGGACCCTAAACTAAGTGGAGCTTTTTTGGGGGCAGCTATAGGGCTGTATGTTCAGTCACTAGAGTGGAGTGTGCTGCTCTGCTTCCTAATCCTCCTGCTGTGAAATCAAAAGCTGAAGATTCCTCTGGATATTAAGAGTAGGATGGAGCCCCAAAAAACCTACCCAAATCCCTAGAAAAGTATGTACCCTTTCAGAGCCAACTTCTGACTCTATTCTTAGAGACATTTAACAACATGAAAAGGTTGCAAGAGTTTTAAAATGCTATTTCTGTGAATGACAGAAATAAAAAGAACTGGAAATAAGATTCTGTAAAAGGGGATGTTTCTCATTATTTATAACCTTCATTGCTTGACCAAATTTTTCTAGAGTTTTTGGAAACACTGTTTCACTTTATCAGGTTAAACACTTTTTCAGGCAACAGTTTTGAGAGGAAGGATAATTGAAATTTAAAAGAAGGGATTACTGCTTCTCTTAACGCTTCACGCTAGTCTTCCCCATTAGCCCATGAACATATTTATGTGGGGTTCCCCCCCCCCCCTTCCGTTGTTTTGGTTAAGAACTCCTTCATGGAATCCCAATAAGAAAATCAGCATGTGCATTCCAAGCCATGCCAATTATTCCATCCTCTCACTAAAAATAGACACTGTGCGAGCTGGCACTGAAAAATAAGTTAGGGAACAGCAGAGAGTGGGAGGAAGAACAGCCCCGTGGAGCCAGGTCAGGCTGTGACTGTGACGTGTTCGTGCACACCTGGGGAGGTGCAGAGGAGTGATCCTGTCTGCTCTCAGAAACACGGCTTTGGAGAGCTCCTGTGGGAGGAAGGAAGGAGCTGCACAGAACAAGGGCCCTAAGATTTGTTTAGGAGAATGAATTCTGAATTTTTAAGTTTCATGTTTTGAATTTTGTGAAGAGGTCTGGGCATCTAATTGATGACTAAAGTTGGCACCACCGTTGGATGACTAAAGCTAACACCTGTAAATAATCTAAGTAGCATCAGTTGCTGGTAAATAAAAATTTCTTTAATGTTTTATGTTTGCATATTTCTAGAAACAAGATGCTGAGCATAGGCGGATTTTTTGTTCGGTTTTTAGTCTGAGGGTAAACAGAAAAGACAAGTATGCTCTGGTCAACGGAATGGTTTTTACTCTCCATCCTCATTCTTGGTGTTTTTTCTTACTCTCCCTGCAACAAGCCGCTCTTTATTTTTTTAATTTTTTTTTTTTCTCTTAAACAACTTCTTTGTAGAGTGAGCCAGACCTGGAGAAAGGCCTGGAGATGAGAAAATGGGTCCTGTCAGGAATCCTAGCCAGTGAGGAAACCTACCTGAGCCACCTGGAGGCCCTGCTGCTGGTAAGTGCTGGGCACAGATGCCAGTTCAAACACTGGTACTTGAATTTTCACTGCTGCTTCTATCCAGAGTTTCCCTGAACTTCACGTGCCGTGGGCTACAAGTTGCTGGGTGCAAAAGGTACCTGTTACCCCTCCAGTAGAGAGAGAGGCTTAAAGGAAAGACTGGATATAGCACAGTTTGGGAGTTGTTAATGTGGTAGTATCCAGGAGCTACATCTTTAAGTATCCTTTGCTAATGATTACACATGTTGCTGTACAGTGGGACAGAGATTAGGGAAATAGAGTGCAAAGGGATTTTAATTGCAGCATTAATATCCAGGGAAAATCCACCTACCAGGGGTGGCTGATCCCCATGAGAGAACTTGTTCATGTCTAGCTTTTAGGAGTTGTGTGAATGCAAATATCACTTTTTAATAGGATAAAAAATAACTCTATGGAGGGATGTGTTGCAGTGTGACAACGGTGAATGTTTATGGTTTGCATGATAATGATTTCCTTCTCTCCTCATGTCAGCCTATGAAGCCTTTGAAAGCCGCTGCCACCACCTCCCAGCCTGTGCTGACCAGTCAGCAGATTGAGACAATATTCTTCAAAGTGCCTGAGCTCTATGAGATCCACAAAGAATTCTATGATGGGCTCTTTCCCCGAGTGCAGCAGTGGAGTCACCAGCAACGTGTCGGGGACCTCTTCCAAAAGCTGGTGAGTCAGCTGCCATCACCAAAGGTGCTGGTACCCCTCACCCATCTCACAGGAGCTGGAGGTTCCCTTTGGTGACTGCAGGGACCAAAGGGGTCGAAGTCTGTGGCTGGAATAGATGAGACTTCTCACCTCCTCACTTTTCCACTGCAGTGGAGGCCCTACAGCAAAAGTGGCTCTTTCATTGTCTTTAATTAAAGACTGCAGCAAGCTGTGGTGGTAAAATAAATACAGTTTCACATAAATATTGAATCTCCAGGGTTTCTGCGGAGTTCTCAAAGCATTTCCTTTAGATGAAGATGGGAGAGTGGCAGTATTACAAAGTAGACTTCTTAACACCAACAGTGAAATGTTCCTCATTGCTGTTGAACTCTCTCTCTCTGGTGCTTTGCTCTGCCTGGTGCTGATTTATGGTCATCACCTTTGGCTTTGCTTTTCTGCCACTATCCTGGCCTTTCTGTTCCCCTTGCTGTTATGCTGATGCAGTCAACCTGCAGCTGAGAATCCTCCAAGCAACCTCAACAAAATTCTCTGCGTGCAGAACAGGACAAAGATATATACAGCATATTCCTGAGGCTGAATTAAAATTGCTGAGTTTCTGAGCCAGATGACAAATTGCTTGCATTCTAGGAGGTTTTTTTTGCCCCTTTAGCCCTCTCCCCTAGCATGTGCAGAGAGGAAAGGATTAAAGGAGCTGTTTTTTCCTTCTTAGAAAAGAAAAGAAGCTCTGCATTCCTGAGGTGCCTCTGGTTCTCAGGGTAGGAGTGACATTCCAGTGAGGGGTTTATTGGCTTGGGAGTGTGCTTTTCCAGGGTCGATCAATTGATAGCAGCTGTGTAGCCCAGCATCAGCCCCATCCCGTATGGAGCAGGGGGAGCTGGCCTGGAAGATGATGTTTTCTGTACATGCCAGCAGCTCAAGATGAAAATACAGGAATCTGCTTTTCACTGCCAGCATGTTTTAGCCAGGAGGGGTCAAGTTGGTGCCTTAGTGAATAGTTCATGGTATGCAGTTTGAGCAGCTGGTTTGAGAGGACAAACCCAGCTGCTGCTGGGTGCTGAAGCAGACACAGAAGGCTGCTGGAAGTGGCAGCCTCACAAGCTGCACTGGACGTGTGGTGCAGCAATGGGAATAGCACTAAGTGGAGAAGACCTGAACGTATTCCTTGGCAGGGCCGTCCAGCAACCCTCTGCTCACTGCACAGCTACTAAAGCTTTCGTTTCAGACCATTTCTGGTTGCTGGCTGATCTTGGGTGTAGGAGTTCAGCCCTTCCTCTGCTCTTATGTTCCCCCAATTTTTCTGCATTTGTGGCAGAATTGTTGATTTTGTTGGATTAGCATCGGAGACAAAGGAACAAATTGCCCTAGTGCAGGAGGCTTTGAGCTGGCATAGCAGTTTCAGGTGGTTTGGTCCAGCATTGGTGGGAATTGCAAACTCTTTGCTGGACAAGATAAAGCTAATAATTCTTGGCAGGCACTGGGAAGCAACTAGATGAGAATGACAGCAAGAACATCAGGCTTTATAAGGCATCTATAGTGGATGTACATCAAATCTTTGGAGCAGACTGTTTACTTGTGGGCATGTCGTGCAGTCTGATGATAAACACTGAAATACTTGTTATTATCCAGATGTCCCTGGGGACATTCATTTTCTGTACTCTCACGCAAAAAAACGGCACAGTAGATTGAAGTTACAGATAGGGGATGCAAAGAGTTTTAGAATTTCATGTGTTCTGGCACAAAGTGCGATCTATTTGCAACATCGAATTGACTGTTATTACACCTTTTCCTGTTGAGAAAAAGAAAAGATGCCAGGCATGTGGGAGTGAAATATGCTTCTCATTTTTGGGGAATATATTGTACATATTTTTTATAGCTAGAAAGGAAACTCTTTAGAGCTGTTTTTAGAAATGAAGAAATATTTAGCAAGCATCCTCACTGATAGGCCTCAGAAATAGAAAAAAAATATATCCAAAAGCCAGCTATTTCTACCCTCTTGTTTAGTTTTCAGTGTGTTCTTTTTAATTGAAAAAAAAAATTAAACCAGCATGAAAATGGTGTGTGAGCATTATTGCTTTGATTGGAGGCTCAGTTTTTAATGAAAAGGATGTCTTTGTGAGGGCACATTCAGAGGAGGAAAATGAAAGCTTAGAAAGACTGTTCAGGAGTAGCAGGAAATGAAAGAACCACATGGGAATGGAGAAACTTTAAAGCTCTTCCATGTTAGCTGGCATCATCCAAGTCTGAATAGCATAAGCCCTGGAAATGGTCAGTAATTCTGACAGGAGTGTCTTCAAAGGATTGTGCCTCAGTGGCAAATGCAGATTTCATTCTCTCCATGCTGCTGGGGTCATCCCTGGTATAAGTGAGTACAGTTTTCTTCAGCTTCAGTCACAGGTGTGTAATTTTGTATGAGAGTTGAGATTGGTTTCTAGTCTTTCAGTAAAATGTGACCTAGGAAATAGCTAACTGTTTGTCAGCCTATGTTAGCTAAGTTTGTGCAGGGAATGTCCTGAGAGTGGCTTTTTCTCTTCCATCACCTCTTGCACAAAGCTCCACAGAAAATGGGGAGCACAGTGGTTATGAGAGAGAGCAGGAGAGGGAAGGAGCAGTGGCTGTGGGGAAGTTCCCTGCTCTGCCTCTTGCACATCTCGGGCAGCAGGGTCAGGGAAGGTGCAGCAGTGCTGAGGTGAGTGCAGCCCTCCTGGCAGTGTCTCCTTACTGCACCCTTGGCTGCTGCCCAGCACTGCAGGCTCAGGCTGCCGAGGTGTTCCCAGCCCAGCCTGGCAGCTCTGCAGCACAAAGCCAGCTCTGCACTCCAGACAGGCTTGGAGGCTACCCAGGGATTTCCCATGCTGGATCCTGTGTTCTCTGGCATGAATATGGCTGCAATTCCTAAGTCAGCAAACGGGATCAGTGCTAAGACTGTGATAATAATGACTTACTACTGCACTCTGAGACCTGTTCCATCCTCTTCTGGACCAATTCCATGTTCCTTCTGCTGGAAAAACTGCCATTTTCTGTCACCTAGTGCCCCAGTCACTGCCATCCAAACAGATTGTGCTCTGGATCTCTCTTCTGTATTTTCAGCACTCTACTGCCCTTATAATAATGTTCACTAATGCAGATATGGGTAATATCTGTGTTTGATTTAGTATATCCATCATGCAAAAGCCAACAAGTAGCTTACTAGGGTCACATTTGTGCTGTTGGGCTGAATCATGCCTCTCTGATTCATATGTTGTGGCAAAAAGCCAGCAGCTCCAGTTACATCAATGAGCTGCAATATTAATAGTTACTAATCTGGCGGTTCAGAAGGGAAAAATAGATGTCAGAAATAAGGATGTGTCATTCTCGTAGGCTTTCACATCCTTCACCAGTAAACTTGTTCAGCATAGGGCAGAACTGGGTGCATGGGGACGCTGGTTAGACAAAATTGACAGGTCAGAGATGTCATTCTGGGCCTGCTCAGCATTCCCTGGAGTTGTTTGGTGTTAAGGAACACGATCTGATCATTAGATACCAAGGCTGACCATCTCAAACTGCCTTCTTCCCCAGCATTTACTTTATTTTGTTTTGCTTCCTGCAGGCCAGCCAGCTGGGAGTGTACCGGGCCTTTGTGGATAACTATGAAGTTGCTATGGAGACAGCAGAGAAATGCTGCCAAGCCAATGCTCAGTTTGCTGAAATCTCTGAGGTAATGTCACGGTGTTCAGACACACGAGCTGTCTGGGGCTGACTAATACCCTGCCGTGTCACTCCTGTCTGTTCTCCAAGTACCTCTGCAGCCCTGACTTCTGGAGCAGTTGTGAGCTCCCATAGACTCCCTGCTTCAGCTCCTGTTCTTACACTGATTTGTACCTTGGGCTGGTCACAGACACAGCCTTTGTGTTCTGTCCCCACCCAGGGAATCTGGTAGAAACTGGCATTGCTTTGAACTTCTCCAGCTCTGTGCCACCTTCATGCATTTCTCAAAGGGAAAGCTGTATGTGAGTTTCTCAAATTTTTCTCTTGCTAATGATGATTCTGGCTGTGGTATAAAAGCCATCCTTAATGGCTTGCGCCGTGGCTGTCAGTGGGATTGCAGGCTTTTCCGGCATGGAGAGGAGACAGTAATTCTCTGTTGAAAAAGGCAAGTGTGTCAACCATAAATCTCTAATACTATTCTTTGGCCTGCTCTGATTTCCTCCCTGTCAGAGGAGTACCTGTGTCAAAGCATTTTGAATACTTTTTCAGGCTTCCCAGACCACCAGTTTTCCCTGCAGTGCATGGTCTCATTGACTCTTTGTATTGCAGTGATTATTTCTTGAAGAACTCAGTTGCCAAGAAAACAGGAATTTCCTTAAAAACAATCAGATAAATAATCAGAGCTGAATACTACCAGGGGCGTTTAGTGCTCTGAGTTAACCCCTGAGTACATTCTATATCACATGTCCCTTGAGACTTTTATGATAAAGAGGTAAAATTTGATCCCTCAGTTTTGCTATTTCTGAAGAATAATTCTGAAATCATGCCAGTATCTACTGTATTTGGAATGACGGTGATGGTACTTTTGCATTTGTGTCCTGGTGAGGGTTTTGGGGCTGAGCACATTAATGCATGGCCCATGGCAAAGAGCAGAGTCACAGACAGTGTTCCTTTGCTGCTGTGAAAGAACTGACTTGTCCAAGGTCACCCAGCTCTGAGTACAGGAATAAGAACTATAACCTGAGGGTATTGAATCCCAGTCCTGTACTTTATTTATTGGTGCTGGGCCGGTGGCTGTGTCCTTATGGACGTCTTTCTTCTGCAGGTGATTTAAAAACTTCCCCATCCCTGCTGCTGTAGGTGGTTCCCTGCTTTGCTTCATGTCTATTGACAGGTGCTCCTAAGAACATTGCTTAATATTTGAGATGTGTGGGTGCCTGTGACATGGCACTGGTGGATTTACCAAGAAGGAAAGCCCCTTTTTCCATCACTGACTTGAACTGTGATAGGGCTGTCCTCCTTTCACACGTAGGCCTTCCCCTGGAGGACCAGATAATCTGTTGTGTTCCCATGTGATATTTCAAGGTGACTGACCATCTGCTACGTGGGCTTTCTTTTTCTTTTAGAATCTAAAGGCCAGAAGCACAAAGGAATCTAAAGATCAGACGACAAAAAATTCCTTGGAAAGTGAGTGATCCGTGGAGAGGAGACTGGTCTGTCAGGACTGTGTGGAGGCTGTTGCCAAACCTCCACTCTTTTCTTGTTGAATGCTGGAAGGTTATGGAGCCTGCTGGCTCCACCTGGGAAGTCAGTTCCCTTCTGCTAAGTAGCAGAGCTCATGCAGAGCCCGCTGCATGCATGGGGAAATGCCTCCTGGCTTCAAACCTCATCAGTGCCTTTGGGCAAAGCCAGCCCAACTACAGGGCTGCTGTGATTTTAAGAGAACATCTGCTACCCAGTGATAGCACAAATGCAATCCCAGCAGTGATGGTTTTATGGGGGCATTTAGAGAGCCTGGTCAAGATCAGGTTCCATGGGGTTTGTCTCTGTGCACATGAGTAGAAGACGACCCATGCTAGAAGAAGCTTCCATACTCGCTCTTCCTGATATTGCTGCTGCTTTGTTTTCACAGCTCTGTTGTATAAGCCAGTGGATCGAGTGACTCGCAGCACGCTTGTCTTGCATGTAAGTATCTGAAGGGGAGTTTTCAAACTTCCCTGTCCTATTTTCTTTGACCTTCAAATTTTCCATGGAGCTGCAGGACTGCAAAAATAAACCTGTTGTGCTGCATAAGAGCCTCTTCCCTTTACACTAAGGAGATGGAGTCCATAGGTAGGATGCTGCTATCTTTTCAGTGATGTCACCAAGAAGTGCAGAGTATTTTTATCTTCTAGAGATAAAGCCTTGTTCTAATCTGTATGAAGAAGCTGGAGCATCTTGTCCTACAGCTCTAATTAGGGGCACTCAAACCTTTCTGCCATCCAGTGCTGCTCATGATTGTGTTCTCTGTTTGTGTTCCTGCTGTCAGGATTTGCTCAAGCACACTCCAGTGAGCCACCCTGACCATCCCCTGCTGCAGGATGCTCTGCGCATCTCGCAGAACTTCCTCTCCAGCATCAACGAGGAGATCACTCCTCGCCGGCAATCCATGACTGTAAAGAAAGGGGAGGTGAGTCTTCCTGCTCTTGTTATTTTCTCAGTTTCTAAATACTGGTTATGTCTTTTCTGTAGAGCTGACTAGGAAGTTATGCTGTTAATCTGTTTGTTGCTAAGATACAGTTTATGCAGTGTCCTTGTTCTCTAAAGGATGTGGTACAGCTCCCTCTGTTTTCTGTTCAGAAAACAGTTTGGAAACTGAGAGGAAAAGTGTGATTAGAGTTTTGTCCTTAGCATTGTTATAATATTTGTCATACATAATTTCTATGATGCACATTGCCGTGCACTAAATGGATTTGTATTTTACCTGCAAACTGAAACCAAATGGGAAGCCTGGGAGGAGAAAAAGGTGAGGAAACATCAGAAGTCATGAAAGATTAGGAAAAGCTGTTTTCCAGAATCTTCATTTTCACCATGAAATTAATTTTCTGCATCCCTATTTCTAAAGGAGAGTGTTGTAAATGTGACTGGAAAGCAAAACAAATGGAATGGGCTGGGAAAGCCAGGGAGATGATTGACTCCTAAGACTGTAATATAACCCTTCTCAGCTCTGTTAGGAGCTGGACTGCTCCCAGAAAGGTCTAAGATGTGCAGATCCTTCACCTCCGTGCAGTGTTGGGCAGGGAGGCCACAGAGTTTCTCTGTGGTGGAGTCTGCATTCCTCAATGGTTTGATTCAGCTGCCTTGTAATTCCGTTAAAAAGGGATTTAGTCCCTCCTGATGAAGAAAGGCCAGGAGTGGCAGAAGCGTTGAGAGAGAGAAGGATGTAAGAAATTGGACAAAGGGAGGTGCAGCTCAGATAGTAAATGTGTAAGAGGAACTATGGCAGCATTCCAGACATGGGCTGATCAACAGTGACCCAAATTACCCTGTACAAAAACATCTATTACAAAGCCCAGGAGATTGTTAAGATACCATGAACCTTCATGATTTATTCCCCAATCCTGACAGCTAAACGTGCTTGCTTTTAGCTGTTAAACTGATTTTCAGCTGACAAAAGGTTTGCTGGAAGCTGCAGTTCTGGGAATGTGGTGCACTTTGTCCTGCAAGTCTTGCTCATTGTCTCATTTTGTCAACCGAGGACACCTCCAGCTGAGAAAAGGAGGGGCCAAGCAATTGGAGGCTGAGGTAGAAGCTCAGCCATCAGTCACCGGTGCCTCAGTGACAGGGGATGGCCTCAGTTAAAGTGGCTGCTGATTGAGTCATAGCAGAAAGCACAGGCTAGAATGCCCTCGAAGGGGAGGGAGCAGTTTGTGTTCTCTGGTTGTCTGTCAGCATCTCAATGAGGGATGTAGGCTTTGAAACGTGTCATGCAGAATCCCAATGAGGTGCCAGAGCCCAGGCAGAGGGGCAGGCTCAGGAGGATGATCCTGGTGATCGCTTTTTGGAGCGGTGTATTTGTCAGATCTTAGAAAGCAGGAAGGGGAGGCACGGCAGGACTGGGCTCAGCAGGCCTGTTCATACTCTCACTGGTCCTGCAGTGACTCCAGGTATGATGTGGGGAGGGAGGAAGAGGAGGAGAGAGACCAGAGGAGAGGGCTGTGGGTATGTTAGGGGGGACTGGGAACCCTTTGTGCCCTCCCTCACTGCACACAGCTTTTACTGAGCCCAGGGAAGAAAAGGACTTGCCTTCCACTCTGGGAATCTGACCAGGAATATTTTCTTTAGTCAGTTGGTACCAATATCCCACTTCTGTCAAAGCAGTAGTGCCCCAGTTGAACCCTCTCTGTCCTGAGAGTAGGTATGTTCACTCTCCATGTAGTAATCCAGAGACACAAATCTGCTCCCAGCTACTCTGTGTGGGTTAGTGATGGCTGTTCCTTCTACAAGCTGCTCAGCTTGGGGTCATAGCTGGGTTTTGTTTATGCCTGTAAATCTTTCCTTTTCTACTTATCCTTTCCTCCCACTCGCCTTGCTGGTGCTTCCCCCGGGGTGACAGGACAGTGTGTGGATTGCATCTCCTAATTGACTGCTCTCAATGCATAATGCATTTTTTATTTTAATGAATCACCAGCTTGCTTTGATGGCTTTTTTCATTATTTGTCTTCCTCCCATTGAAGTTTCCTTGGTGGAAAGGAAGGAGGGTAAAAACAGCCTTTTCCCCTCATGTATTGCTTAGGTGCTGATCTCAGTTATCTTTTTTTCCCAGTCCTTGCCTTTTATGTGGAATATTTTTTCCCTTTGAGTGTGTTGTGGGGAGGAATCAAATCTCCTTTGCCAGCCTCTTGCTCCAGCTCTTTTTTTCAGGATTGCTTTGAACTGGGGAAAGCAGCCAGTTGTTAATCTCCCTAGTGACAGGCTGCTAAGGAGGGGAGTGCAGGTCAGGAGAGAGTACAGGCTCATCAGCACAGTGTTCTTCTCTTTTGCAGAGGTGATTCCCTGCTTTGGGAGCAGTGACTCAGCCTGACCTGCCTGCTGGCTCCCTGTGTGATGCCAGGTGTCCATCCTGCACTCCAGCCCCCTGGTTCTGCTGGGCTCCAGAAGCTTTGTTCTAATCTAGACTTATGCATAAGAACTGGAGGGTTTCTGTCATGTGGTTTAATTTGCTGGGCTGGATGACTATTGCAGCTAGTGCAAAGAGATGGGAACAAAGGGAGTAAAATCCCTCACCAGAGGGCCAGAAAGAGCTGCAGCAGGGAAGGCAGTATTGGTGGAGTCAGCCTGTGAACAGAGAATTTGGTCCTTGCTGACTGTAGCAGACTTTGCTGAGGGCCACGGTACAGAGGAGCCAGGAGAGCCCCAGCCCCAGCCTGGCAGCACAGGGGAGCCAGGGCGGCATCTCTGGCCTTTTGGTTCTGTTTCCATTCAGCTTGATCCACTACATTCTCTTGCTCCCTTCTTTTCTTCCCATCTTTCTACTTTTATAGTTTTACCTTTTATACCATTTTTTAAATGAATTATCTACAGATGTCTGCTTTGCTAACCCTCTAAATAACCAAGCAAATGCGTAGAGGGGAAGGGGGTCTTAGTAGCCCTTTACTTTGTGACTCGGAATGTGAGTGTTGGAGAGTCACCCACCGGGGCCATGAAAGAGGCATCTTCCCTCTTGCTGCTCATCCATCTGCACCACTATTGTCTTGGTTTAAATAGGGAATGAGGTTAAGGGTCTACTGGGGACGGTGCCGTGGGGAAGAAGGAAAACAAATGCTTTGGGATGAAAGATGTGCCACTGTTATGTGCAGAAGGAGGGCAGTAATAACCTTTTCTAGTCTTATTAACGGAGCAGCTCTAGGTACTGCATGTTGGGTTTTTTTCAGCTAAGCCCAGATGCAAATGACTGTAGCGCTTGTATCTTTCCCTGCCAGAAGTCAAGGCTGGTGTTTCCAGCTAATTCAGTCCATTTATGCAAAGCAGGAATTAATGAAACGGCAAAAATTTGCAGAGTTCACTTGAGAGGTGGTGGTCCCTTTCTTGACTGCTGCTTCTCTCATGCTCTTTGCAGAGTGTTGTTCCAGGGCAGTTCAGACCAACCTGAGTGTGGTGGCTGCCACTCTGCCTTGCCCTGGCCACGTACTCCCACCCTCTCTGAAGTGTGCATACTGATATTTGTGTGATCCCACAGTGGCACGGAGGAATGGAACCTGGAGTTTTGGGTCACTGCTGGCTGAGTGGCTTCATGTCTGGTCTCATCAGCACCAGTCCAGACACAAGGGAGCTGACAGGCAGCTTCTTCTGGGATCAAGCCCAGTAGATCACATCACAGATCAGCTTGTGCTACTGTACACCTTTGTCCTTGCCCTGGAGAGAAGAGGCTGCTTGGCAAGCTGCTCTACCATGTTTCTAAATGTGGTTTTAAACTGCAGTTGAGGGACTGGGTATCATTGCCTTAGGCTTCTGTTTGGCTTCGTAGAGACCAAGTGTGCTAGAGAAGGGAAAGAACAAAGGATGTGCAAAGGAGCAGAAATGCAAACCGAACCCTTTGAAAAACTGGAAGCGAAGCTTAGGCACAGCCATGCACAGCATAGGGCCTGGTGCCTACTGCTCCTGGAGGCCTTGGGCAGATGTTGGCCATAGAGCACTCAGAAGTTATCTCGGCTGCTTCACACTCTGTCTTACAGCTGGAGCCAAAGAGCTGCTGGTGACAGGAGCTTTGGGAAGAAGAAAGAGGCTATTAAAATGCTCAACGAGCAGCCAGTTTAACTCCCTAGGCAGAGCATCCCTTTTTTTTTTTTTTTTGCAGTGCTGGTCTTGCAACACACTTACACACATGAGGAATCATTTTCTTCCTACGCTCTGCAGAAAGCCAAACCACCTCTTCCTCACTGACATGTGCCAATACCCATCTCCTGGTTTTCCCCTCCTCCCTCTGCCTCACACATGTCCCAGCCCTTCCCAGGGCTCTCACCCACGCACGCTGCAGGCCTCTGCTGTCACCACATCGGATGAGCTCTTTCCTCGGCACACAAGCGGGGAGATGGCCTTTTGTGCAGCTGTGGGCCTGCTTGAGTAGGTTTTTAAATTCCACTTTTTGTAATGTGTCTCAGACAAGCTGGCTACACTTCCTGGAGTTAATCAGTCTATGACAGCAGCAGGATTTATCATATGCAAACAGCACAAAAACACTGTAGGTTGAATAGATGAGCACACAGGTAGTCGTGAGCTTGGTAGCAGAGGAGGGGAAGATGCTCAGTGACAGAGGTAAGAGGAGGAGGAGGACAGCAATAGGCAACCCAAAGAGGATAACCAAGCATTGGAAAAGGTACAGGGAGAGCTCTTTTGTTCAGAGCACTGAGGTGGGTGGGAGAAGCAGATGAAAACACGCAGAGAAAAGCAGGGCCTGGAAAAGAGACTTGGAACTTATATTGGACCAGTACAGAAGCTTTGCAAGGGCCACTGAAGGTAAGAGTTAGCACAGGCCTTGTGTGAGAGACTAAAGATGATCCTAATTCACTCTATTATGATACAAAATCAAGACTTTTCTCCCACACTTCCTGGAACATCTTTCTGAAGCTGAGCTGAGCTCCTGTGCTGAACACCTGACAGTCTTGAGGGCTGTCTGTGGAAGAGAGGGGGTCACTCTGCCACTCTCCTGCCTCTGTCACCCTATCACCCTAATCTTACGTTCTCTTGGATGTTTATTTGGTGTGTCTGTAGTCAATGTTATTTCAGGGTATTTTAGGAAATCTTTAGCACCTTTGGTAACTTTAACGAACAGAGTAACTCTGGGAACAAGGTAGAGGGATGGTTTCCAACACGAGAGCTATTGTATGTCATGTACAGCAGGATCACCCAGCCAAAAGACCTTGTGTTTCAGGACACCCCGTTTAATGGGAGGCCACCAAAGGAATAGCTGTTGGTGGCCCTGGGTAGGAGGAGCTGACCAAAGTGTTTGTTCCAAAACTGCAGAGCTGAGGTGGCACAGGCCTCCTGAGTGGCAAAAGTCCTGTCTGAGGGGGCTGCTGGCTCCCCCAGGGTGGGAGAGGATGAGCTGACTCATGTCAGGAGATCCAGGAAGGTGCCCTTTGCTCCCACACTGTGGGATTTGGCAGGGATCTGGTAAGCCATTGGGAAATCCTTTTATTGTTTCCCTCTGACCTGCTGAACCTTCCAGCAAGATGACTCATTTGCAGCAAAGGATGTGCCCCTTTGCTGGAAGTGCCCCTCCTCAGCCCCACGGATGCTGAGCAGCCTGGGGCATGCCTGTTGTGCCCAGCCCTAATGAAAGTCCTGTTTTCCAAGAAAAGCTGGTAATGAGGAGAAATTTCCTGACTTGATCCACAAGTGCTTGGTTGCTCTTGTGGCAGTTCAGCCCCGCTGCTTGCAGGAGGCAGACCTTCCCAGCTAGCTCCCACGAGCAAGAAGATATGAAGAATGAAGGATCTGGGAAGCTCAGTGTTTCCCTCTGACTGACTGGAGTATATCCCTTTCACCTCTTCCCTTCTGTTCCAGCCCAGTTTAGGAAATACAGGCTTGTCCTCTCCCACCCAGCTCTCTTTGTGGGACTTTTTGCAGCCTCAGGGTTGCACTGTGTCTATGTCACTCATAGGATTTGGTTTCCAGGAGTGCTAACCCAAATAAACTCAGTGCCACCTCAGCCCCAGGTGGGAACTGTGAAGGTTGTTGAGTCATTTGGCATGGAATGGCTGAGCTTTTGGGGAGGTGTGCTCTCGACAGGGTGCTGGGCTGGGGCCCTGGCTCATCTCACACACTGCCAGTGCCTGGCAGAGGTGGACAGAAGGTCAGATCAGGACTGTGCCATGTCACTGCCAGGCAGGGAAAGGACAGTACCACATCCTGCCGGGTAGCAGAGATGAGTAAGCCGTGAGAACATCTTTACACCTACGAACAATGAGCAGAGGTTGAGCTGGCAGCAAGCAGCTATTCTCATTGCTCCAGAGGAGTTGAGCTGATTTGCAGTGTAATTAATATGCATCAGATCTAGAAACCTGAGATCAGGGGTTTGGCTTGCTCACAAAATATCTTTCCCTGCTTATTATTGCTCCCAAATGAAATTCTTTGCAGGAGAGGAGATTGTTCTTGCTACTGACAACATACCTCCTCCTGTTTGTTTATTTATTTTCAAAGCTCAGTGTTTCTAGTTTCCTATTGGGGCTTGCTCTCCAGGCAGGAGGGGAAGGCGTGCTCAAGTGCCCATCAGCAGCAAAGGCATTAGTGCAGGCAGGAGTTCTCTCCAAAACCACTGAGAAGAAGCCAGGAGGATCACACCCACCTAAAAATAAACACTAACATATGTACAGGCCTTTCTGAGCTGAATCACTGCTGGATGCCAGATCTCCCAAGAGTCCTGCCCAGAGATGCTGTAACAGTCTGCCAGGGAGCAGCCTTGCTTCCTGCAGCTCTGGGAAAGGTGCAGCTTTTGCTGCCCTGCTCACAGATTTCCAGGACCTTTGTGTAATGGAAGGCAGCACCAAGATGAGCTGCTGACACTGCTCCATGTCCTTTCACAGGTAGCTGTGGTGCTTGTGTAGCTGCAGACAGGAAAATGCAAGCTCCTAGTCCCTGTCAGGAAGTGTAGGGTGCTGTGGGACACACTGTGGAAAGAAGAATTATGTCTGCAAGGTCATTTCTTTGTCATGTGTTCCTTGCCATGATGCCTGCTAGGCTCAGGACTGATGTGGTTTGTTTTCATTTTGGAGAGCCAAGATGGGAAGAATGGTAGGCAGAAGGAGAGGCAGCATGGGGGTTTGCACTCCCACTCCCTCGGCAGGTAATGCTTTCCGGTTTGTTAAGTCACGCAGCAAACAGAACCCAGGGGCATCACCTGAGAAACTGAGGCATCGCTTCTGGTGTGGGTGTCCTAACCTCGCCCAGGGGAGCTCTCTCGTGGTGCTGCCCCTTGGAGACCCTTCTGTGTGTGTGTCCCCGGTGGGGATCACAGCCATGGGGCAGGGAAGCAAGGCCTCAGGGGCGAGTCCTGAGCATGGGGGTGGGCAAGGCTGGCAGTGAGGCAGCTGGGGAGGTGCTGGTTAGCTCTGGACAGGGTTAGCAGAACTCTCCTGTCTCCAGCCACAGTGCTGTCTAGGCAGATGTGGGACGTCTGCTGTGTCACTTAGTGATGTCAGAGGAGCATCCTCTTAGCTGGAATAACAAAGGAAGTAGAGGTCAGGGAAGAGTTCCTTAGCATACCTTAGCATGTGTGGGGAAGCTGATGGTTCCTGCTTGTACTGGCTGTGAAGTGAGGCAACACTGACAGTTATACATACTGGTGGAAATAAAATTTGCCCAGAGCTGAATGCCCCCTGACTTCTGTTTGAAAATCTGTGGGAGGTATCTATTCCAGGTGTGCACTGAGTCCTGCTGATCCTGACGGCACAGTGGAGGGCCTGAGCATGGAGCGGGGCATGAAACTCCTGTCGTGGTCACTGGAATGAGCACAGAGCCACCTGTCTAAGTGCCAGCATTCCAGCCTTTTGGTCTTTTAACTATGGAGCCATCCGTCCCCCCTGCCTCCCCTATAAGGGAATTAGGAAAGCAATGGTTCTGCCTAGCAATGTATGCCCCTTCTTTAGGAGGCTGTAAAACTCCCTGGAACTAGAAGCAGGATTAAAGGCGTCAGACTTGTGCAGCTTCTTTGCATGTTCTAGGTTTGGGGAATCCTTTTATGATATATAAAGAAGATTTCAATAGGCACATGGTGAGGGTACATCCAGATGGTCCTTTTAAAGTACAGGCTGATAAGGGACTCCTGAGAAGTTTGCCAGATACACACGTTCAGAAATTATCCCTTAACAGCACTTGTAATGAAGGAGCAGCAATGGCATTCAGCTGTTAATGCTGACAAAGTCGTTTTGTGAATGGGAGAGGAGGGGGTCGAGGAGAGCTTTGCTATCCCTGCTGGGGTGGCTGAAGCTGATGCAGAGGCTGGGAAGTGACTCTGGGAGAAGTGACTCTGGGAGAAGCGGTGTGTGCTGCTCTCTGCTGGCTTGGCAGGGGACGATCTGCTGGCAGGGATTCAGGGATTCTGGTACGAAGGAGCTGGGCAGTGACTCACAACAATCTGTACTTGGGCTCAGGAACAGGTGATGGAGAGAAGCCTGAGGTCTGAGCCAGCACCAGGTAGGGGAGAAGATGCATGGCTCTTTCTGCCTCTGGGAGAGAGGGCTGCAGCAGGGAGCAGAGTTGACAGCAAGGAGAATTTAGTAGGCTTTTTAAATTTTCTGAATTAGATGCATTTACTGAATTTGCTCTGGTAGGAATCATATCTAAGGACTGTGTTGCCCCAGTGCCAAATTTGGAGCTTGTATTGCACTGAAACATTTTGCCTGTTTTTTCCCCCAGCACCGGCAGCTGCTGAAGGACAGTTTCATGGTGGAGCTGGTGGAGGGGGCTCGCAAGCTACGTCATGTCTTTCTTTTTACTGATCTCTTCCTGTGTGCCAAGCTCAAGAAGCAGATTGGAGGGTGAGAGTTTCCTTTTCGACTTTGTGCTTTGCACCTCAGCTGCAACAGAACCCTGGGTTTGGCCTGCAGTTTTAGTTGCATATGGATACCCCAGACCTGGGTAACCATAATCCACAAGATGTAGTTAGACAAGAAATTATCAGCAAGGTAGGAGTGTTTCCTGTATGAGATCCTACGTCCTGACCCCTCAGGAAAGGTTAATTCCTCCCATCCCTGCCCTGAACCTACCTAGGAGAGCAGGATATGCTGTAGCTGCTGGTATTCTGGACAAATGTAATTCATTTTTCTACTTCCCCTTTCTTTTAATAGGTGACATTATTCACTTTCTTTTGTGACCGAAGTTGTTAATTTTGGCTTTGCAGCTACAGCCTGTTAACAGTTTTACAGAAAAACGGCAGAGGTGCAGTAAAGAGACTATGTGTCAACCCCAAAGTGCAGCTATAAAAGCAGTTTTGTTGGCATTTTTCACAAATGAAGGGGAGGAACCATTACCAATGTACTTGCCTCAAATAGGACTTCTCTTCATTTGGTAAATGTTCTTCTTAGGGAGACCTCACTCATCTTCTTGCCCTTCTCAAGCAAAAAGTTATGCCTGCCCTTTTCAAAGCATGTGCTTGTGAGGAATGAACCTTCAAAGGAGTGGGACGTTCCCAAGAGTGGATGTTCCTGACAGTAGAGGTGAAGAGGGAATAAGTGACATGAAACATTTTAAAAGGGAGCTGTTTATCCTGGAGAATGGCAGCTATGAGCTGTAGTTTCTCTCCCCTACTTGGATTACACAGAGCTTTATATCCATTGGTTCACCTGCCCCACCTTGGCCCCAGCTTAGGCAGGAGAGACCCAGGTTCAGATCCCAGGGGGCCACCAGGTCACAGGTGTGGCACAGCTTTAGAACTTCGCCACACCAGAGGCTTCAAAGAGAGAGCACACAAGACTGAAATTGTCTGCAGGAGATGGATGTGGTTTCTTAGGATGAAAAGAACTAGATAAGAAAATGAGTTGCCTTATGTGCTGTACTGGCTAGTGGCCCTGCTAGGCTGTCTTGCTGAAAAGCAGCCTTTTGCCAGACTTTCTCCATATGGGAATGACAGTAAAGTTGGGCCAGTATCTGTATGTTATGCACTATAACAGGGAAGGACTTGTGGGAAGGAGTGGGTATTGCCAAATCAAGAGGGTGTTCACCAGTAATAGTAAAAGGTTTCTGCCTTTCAGAAAAAGCCAACAATATGACTGCAAATGGTACATCCCGCTCACTGACCTCAGCTTCCAAATGGTGGATGAGTCTGAGGCAGTGCCCAATATCCCACTAGTACCTGATGAGGAACTGGATGCCATGAAGATCAAGATATCCCAGATCAAGAATGACATCCAGCGGGAAAAGGTAAAGGAGTTGAGCGCTCGATGGCAGTGCAGACGCAGTGTCTGTGCTCAGATGAGGTGCTGGTGGCAGCAGCTCTCCCAGGGCTGCACTGTGTGGGGAGCCAGGCTGCAACAGACTGTTCAGCAGGGGCTTGTGATAGCCAGGTGCTTTGCTCATGCTAGTGCACAGCCTGGGTGATGCTGCCCTGGGGGGAGGCAGAGACAAAAAGACTCTGCATATTTCTCCCAGCAGCTCCTGTACTCAGCAAAACCACCAATGAGCATCCATGTGGAGGGCAGGGATCTTATGCTGCAGACATGAGAAGGACTTGGAGTGTTATTTGCCAATTTCTGGCTGTTAAATTATGATCCTGCCAGTGATTTTGGTCAGAAGCCATATACTCTTGAATTTTAGCAGGCTCAGTTATGCCTTTGAAGCTTTTTCCTACTTCACTGATGTCAAAGCACCAGCAAATACATGGAAAACAGCAAGTATGCTGACTGGACAGTCTGACATGGAGATGGTGTCTCTGGCCCAGGCTTCTCTTTGCAAGACGTGTTTTCTGAGAGTTGTTAGATCCCAAACCTTCCTGTAGCCTAAAAGAGAAAGAAGAGTTTGAACACTGGTGGTGTGTAGAGCAGGATATGAATAACACTGATGTGCTGTGAGAAGAGTATTCCCCACACTTCCAAAGAATACACTTCTGCCTCTCAGCCCTGGCTGGCTTTCAAAGAGGGCTTCCTGGAAAAAGCAAGATATTAGGAAGAACACTTTGTGGGAGCCTTTTACTCACCAGCTGCAGGTGTCTAAGATACGTGCTTTGGTATATCAGTGCTAAACAACACATATGGCTGGTTTTGGGACTGGATTTTATCCAGGAAAAACCATATTTTTAGTGGACCTCTGATGGAAATGGATCAGTGAGTGGTGAGTGAGAGAGTTCCGGGTGGCTTCTGGAGAAGTTCCTTAGAGTTTCCTTAGTTAAGGACGCTTGGAGGACCTGGCAGTGCTATGGCTGCCCAGTGACATGATGCTACTGCAGCCTCTGGAACAGAAAATACAGGGTACAACTGGGACAGTGGCCACACACCTCTGCACTTCAGCTGGGACAGCTGGAATCGAGGAACAGAGCCCAGTCCAAGTGTAGAGATTCTGCAAGTAACACCTTTCTGAGCAGCTGGGAGCCCTGTGGATCCTGTTGACAGCATTTCTTCTGCTCTGGGGTCATTTACCTACTCACAGGGTAGGGACTGTGGATTTCAAAATAGCGGTTAGTGTAAATGGGGGCAGATTTGGAGAGTAACATGTGTCCTCTGTCTCCCTCTCTCCCACACCCTTCAGAGGGCCAATAAAGGCAGCAAGGTCATTGAGAGGTTGAAAAAGAAGCTCTCGGAGCAGGAATCCCTCCTACTGCTGATGTCTCCCAACATGGCCTTCCGGGTACACAATCGCAACGGCAAGGTGAGAGCACACCCTATCACCCCCTATCAGGGGCCAGAGGTCAGGGGCGCTTGTGTCTGTGACTGTACGTGCTCCTGCACAGGGAGGGCTATGTGGCCTCTACTGTGTCCTCAAAGCACTTTCCAAGCAGCAGACACCTCACCCTTGCTGTGCCCAAGGTTATGATGGCATCCTATAAGGCTGTGACTAATTTGCATACAAGACTGGCATCTAAGAAATAACCGTAGAAATGAATCCCCTATCTCAGCACCAGTCCTCGTGGAGCAATAGGAACAGCCCCTCACCCGAGATCCGGCTCTGCAGCAGCAGCTGCCTTCTAAACTGCCCTGTGGCTTCAAGGCTTGGCACCCTCAGGGCAGTGTCCTCAGGGCTGCAGCTGCCCCTGCCAGCCTCATCCTCTGCCAGGGGTATTCCCTGCTATGGCAGTGCTGTAACCTCTCACCATGGCCTTTCCATGCACATGGCAAAGGAGTCTCACAAGATTGTGTTACTGCTCAGGGAAAATCCGTGAGCTGGTCACTGCTTCCTGACTGTCACTGCTTCATCAGTGTCTAGGCCTGTGCTGGAGGCTTTTAGCATTCCTGGTGCAGCTGAATTCCTATTGTGAGGAATAGCACAAGCTGCCATGGGAGCTGATACAGGGCCACAGCTGCCCTTGGCAGGGTGGGGCTCTGTGAGCTCTGACTGTTTGTGTTGGTACCACGGGCACATTGCCAGAGCCCTGCCTGCCCTGACAGAGATGTGATGCAGGACAAGTGTCAGGAGTGCCAGCAGAACAGTGTATCCAGCAATTTGCACTGGAGGACAGTGGGAGCAGGCAGGCCCAGCCCTCGGTGGTGCATCAGACTAACGCATAACCTATTTTCTTCTGTGTTCCTGGGTAGAGTTACACATTCCTCATTTCATCAGACTATGAAAGGGCGGAGTGGAGGGAGAATATCCGGGAGCAGCAGAAGAAATGTGAGTATCCCTCAGCTGTCATTGGTACAAATACTGTGATCTTAAGAGAGCAGAGGTCCAGAGGATAAGGTGTGGGACAGGCTTCCCTGCCAAAACAGAGATCTACGTTGAAATCCACAGCACAATATGGATGTCTCCTGTCTGAGGCTGTTTGGGGAACTTCTGCCTGCAGCAACGTGTGAGGAATGTGTAGAGAGAGCACTTAGTAAGTAAATGCGTGTAGAGATCCTCCCATTTACCCTAGAGATCAGAGCTCAGTGCAGTTCCAGGGAGAGGGAAGAGCCGCACCCTTTTACCTGGCTCCATTCAAAAGAAGCTTACTTTTTTGGCATGGTGTTTTTGGCTTTGCAAGGAACTAAGAACCCCTCTATTTCCTGTGAACCATCCTGAGACTTTGCTTGGCAGAGGAACGAAATGTGCCCCCAGTAGAGCTGGGCTGCAGCAGCAGTACTGCCCTGAGCATCCCGGTGCTGCTGCTGAGCAGTGGAGCACTATCCCACGTGTGCCCAGGGTGAGGGGTAGTGCATCCAGCCTCTTCTTGGAATTTTAACTCCTCCCTCTTTCAATCTCCATGGCAGGCTTTAAAAGCTTTTCACTCACATCGGTGGAGCTCCAGATGCTGACAAACTCCTGTGTGAAGCTTCAGACAGTCCACAACATTCCCCTCACTATCAATAAGGAAGGTAAGACCTTTGGGTTTTGCTTTCACATGGTGCAGCTGTGAAACTCTTCCCCTGCCTGATTTTGTGCTTTCCCCTAGAACTGTTCTTACTCTTCCCTTTTGCTACAGGTTGCGGGCATCCTCCAGTATACATTAATCAACTATTACATGGTCCTTGCATGCAGCTGTTGTGCAAGGTATTGGAGTACCTGGTGGAGTCCTAGCCTGGGACAGCTTTGAGCTATGTCTGAGAATCCTTTGGAACAACACTAGTTGGCCAAAATTGTGTGAGGGACCATCCTACATTACTACTTAATCTGCTAGTGTAGACATAGCCTCTATAATTTACTTTTTCTCCTTTGAATTTCTTCCATGCTGTCTTGCTGATGCTAGAACTGTCACTGTAAAAGCCCCCCAGTGCCAGAGGGTATTACAGGTGCCACTGACAACGACTGTGGAACACTCTCCTCTCTTGCTGAACTGGCTGTTACGTGCTCCTGCCATCCTTGGGGACTGTTCACCCTCTGCTCATTAACCTGTGTAATACCAGTTTCATCACTCTTTCACTCTTGGCTCCACTGTGAATGTAACAAAATTCCTTGGGTCTTTTGTGCAGATGACGAATCCCCAGGTCTCTATGGATTCCTGAACGTCATTGTCCACTCTGCCACGGGATTCAAGCAAAGCTCAAGTGAGTTACGGTTCTGTGACACACAGGAGGTACTGATAGGGTTAGATAAGCCATGTGCTGGGATAGCTGGCGTGGATTGCAGCATCTGTGATGATGATGAAGAGGAGAGGTGTTTTGGGGAACTGGAATTTCCCACTCTTAACTCCCAAAAAGATCACCATGAAGCATGGAGCACACAGCACTTATTTTTAGGCCTAGTCTGTTTAAAGTTTTAAGCAGTGTTTGCTGATTACCCAGCTGTTCTAGAAACAAGTCAGGCCTTATCCTGTATTCTTTCAGCTGTATTTTGTTTTGCAATGAAAGAATGGAAAGTGTTCTCTGACATCCAGATTTTTTATTGTGAAGAAAGTGGTGTTAAAATTCGGGGGAATGACTTGACAGAAGGATCAAAAAAGATGATAGAGCTTCCTAAGGACAGCTGGGCTGATCAAGGTGATGAGATTTGTATGGGATGGTGTTACTGGTACTCATACAGAGATTATGGAAATGAAGGCACCCTGTGCCCAAGTGATTAATGCAAGTTAGGAGATTCTAGATATTTTTTAAAAGTTTTTGTCCCTGTCTCCCCTCCTCAGATTTGTACTGCACATTAGAGGTGGATTCTTTTGGGTATTTTGTGAACAAGGCCAAAACTAGAGTTTACAGAGACACCACGGAGCCTAACTGGAACGAGGTAGGTTTGATTTTTCTTGATGGGACTTGTTCCATGTGCCAAACATCAATGCATGATGGGCAGAAGACCTGCCAATGGAAGAGCTTGCTGCATGCTCAGCACTTGTGCTGCATGTGCTGCTTCTCAGAAAACACTTTTCTGCCAGGTTCTTTTGGCTGTCAGGGCTTGCGGAAGATTTTTCTCTTGGATTAGCGGTAGTTAAACAAACAATTCGATCCAAATGAGTCTTGTCCAGTATTTCATCTTTTAAACAGATGCATGCTTGATAATTTTTTTAAAAACACAAGTAAAAATGTGTTGAAGGAGATGGTTCTGTTTATTGAGAGGGGGAAGAATTAGCTATAGACATTTTGCCTCTTTACAGCCAACTCAGACCTGCTGGTGAGCAAAATTTCTTACAAGGAAGGTGAGCAAATTTGCGTCTTTGAATAATGCTTTGCTGAGACCTTTGAAACCTGACTAAGGAGTGAACCATCTTAGTCTCCGATTTGACCACCTTATAGATACAAATATAACTACAGCTTATTTCTAGACCAGTGCCAGTAGGGAGGAGGTTTTGGCCAGTCCTTAAGTGCTCTTCTGTTGATATTAAGGAGACTGTATTGATTATTCTGAGACTGGTGTCCTGTTGTGATGCAGCCATTGCTCTTTCCTTTCCTGGTGCCCTGCAGGAGTTCGAGATTGAGCTGGAGGGCTCACAGACACTGCGGATTCTGTGCTATGAAAAGTGCTACAACAAAACCAAGCTCACCAAAGAGGATGGAGAGAGCACAGATCGCATAATGGGGAAAGGACAGATCCAGGTAAGACTGTGCTCAACTCATTCCTGATACCCTTACTGCAAAACATCACTGGACTTTTGAATCCTTGGCGTTCACTGCAGAGGTTTTTTTCTGCCTTCTGATTGTCTCAGCATTGAAGATTTTCCCTCAGATTGTGAGGTACACAGTGTGATTCACAAGCAGAAAATCAGCAGCTTTGTCCCTCTTGCTTTGTGCCACTGTGCCTACTTCAGCACCCTTAGGGAATAGCTGCTTTGTTTCGATTTCTCGTTTGCCCATTAACTTCGAAACTTCCAGACCAGTGTGTAGGAACTGCACTGCCCCTGGGCACTGCTGAGGATGCTCCACTTGTGAAAGGAGGATGCAAGAATATTCGGTCTGCTCTGTAAATCATGTACAGAAAGGCTGCCATCTGTGCGTGCTGGAAGTTGATGGATGTGTTGGCCAGGCCTTGGGACAGCCTGACTGTCCTAGTGACTGCCATGTCCAGAGTGTGGGGCCCATGGCGGCAGGCAGCATCCGAGGAATGTTTCCACTGCTGAGAATTGGCTTGGGACACTTTGTGTGGCAGATTTGTAATACAATAGGGGAGGTGATGATTGCAAAGGGCTGCTGCTCTGGGGGGCTGCTGTGTGATAGAGCACTAAAGCTGGATGTAGGAGAAATCAGGCCATCTGTGGAGGAAAACATGGGGAACATATGTCCCCCATCCTGTTCCAGTTTGTTGCACTGTCTGTCCACAACTTTAGGAGGGTGTTTGAATGCCTGCTCTGAGGCATCCTTTGTGTTGGAGTGGCTGTTGAACAGAACAGAGACCCTGCCCAGAGACCTTTTCTTTCTGGCATGTTTAAAGATCTCACCAGTTCCCCTCCATTTAGGTCTGGCTGTCCATCTCCCCGTGGATGACAGCTTTCCCTGGCACTGGAGCGATGGTCACGCAGGCCAATGCCATTGGTGGGATTGCAGAAGCAGCCCAGGGTGAGGGTGGCCTGTGGGATCACATCCCACCTTTGCTATGCAGCGTTCATTGCCTAAATGACTTTGATCAGGCCTCTTCCTTCCCTCCCTCCTGTTTTCAGGGAGAGCTTTTGTCTCAAATGCATGGTGGGATTTGGAAGGGAATGCATGTGCAGATCAATAAATGCCAGCACAGGGTGTCTCCTGTGTGTGTGTCTCGGCTGACAGAAATCCCTATGTCCCTTCTGCTAACAAAGGCTATTTTCCACGGAGCTGAGCAACTACAAAAGAGCGAGTTTTCAGCCCTGAAATGCCCTGGAGATTTGTGTGCTCATAACAGAGAACCCTTAAATCACTGACCCGCTAAATTCTACAAATATTTTACGTAGAATGATTTAAAAAACCGAATAAAATACTTTAAATTTTTAGCAATTTTTTTTCTTCTCACAGGAGTGGGCATTTTTATGCACAGCAATTGTATATTCTGTAAATATATTTTATACTTTAGTAAGTAAAAACCCTCTTGGGTGGCAATTGAATATTAATTGCATCTTGAGTCTTTTAGAGAAACCTAAACAGCAGGAAGGTTTTAAAAATAAAAAAATCAATTAAAATGTTTTTAATTAATGTACAAGTGTTGCATTCTGTTGTATCATAAAAGGCACATGCAAAAGTTCTGTTGCTTTCTGTAAATCCCCTTTGCAATTTATAAAGAAACTTGATGAACTGCCAGAATAATCTCTTATTTCTCAGTGATTTCTGTCCCATCACAAATTTCAAACACTGTTGAATCAAAGAGAAGTCATATGACAGTCTGGTAAAATTTTGGATTGATAAAGATTATTAAAGGTTTTGATTTTGGTTTAGTTCTAGTTTTGAAGTAAACACCATTTCTCTATTAAGAAACCATAATAATGCAACAACAAAATCCGATTACAACCTGTGGCTGAAGGTTGTCTGTGTTCTCCCAGGTACTTTTATATCAAATTTTGTTTACCTTAGAGTTTGTAGTTTATCCTGGGCTTTCTGATTTCTTGTTGTTTTTGCACTGTCATTATTCAGCCCAAGTCTGTCTGTCTTAAGGCAAGGTCTGTGAAGTTGGGTGAGGATTTTTGTTTCATAAATTCCCTTTAGTTAAAAACTCTGGGAACATGAAGAGTCATGCCTGCAGCCTCCTGATGATAAAAGCAGAGAAATTTCTCTGTTGGCTAAATTGCAGTGTATTGTTAAGCCATGTATTATTGTAAATATGCAACTTCCCACTACTGGGAATTCTGACTCACCAAATTCTGAGCCTCAGTGATGAAGACAATCAAGGAGGCGAGGACTGTTTTGGCTGTGAAAATGTTTAATAAATCTCTCCGTTACGTTGTGGCAATGAAGGAAGGAAGGCTGGAAATTGGTCCATGTAGTCACAAGTTTCCAGGAATGGGCAGCAATTTTAATAGCTCCCATTGCTCATATTTTCTTTTCCTATGGAATATTTTATTTGCCTGTCTTTATAGCCAGATGCAAGAGCTGCTTCTTTCCTGACAATCTCCAAGTTTTTTATCTCTGAAACAGAAACCCATTGAGGTTTTAATGTGGGAGAACCTCCTGTAAATGTAGAAGTGAAGTCCTCACGAGACCTGGGCACAGCAATGCTGGGTGTGCAGTGTTGAACTGACTGGCACACATGGCTGGGGGCTTCTGGTGCACCTTGGGCATGAGAAATACTATTCCTGGGTACACTGTGAAACTGAAATTATTGGGGGAGTTGGAGGAGGAAGGACATCACCTGATAGGAGGAAATGTGAGGCTTAACTCAACTGTGGGCATAAGCTCCTCTGATTGTGAGCACCCCAGGCTTTTCTTTCTATTGTTACCTTGCAGTCCATCTTTGGCACTTGGGCTGGCCCTCTGGCTCCTTTGAAGTTTGCACTTCACGTGGCAGATACATCCCCATGTTTGGAGCGTAGCAGCCTTTTGTTTGGCGTTGAGACTCTGTATCTAAGTGGGCACATTCGTTGGCATGACCAGCCTCTGCCTTGGGAACAGACTGCGTGAGTGAAGTGATAGTTCACCCTGTGATCCGGCTCCTCCCTCTGGTGCCTCCTAGAAATGCCGTTTCCTTTGTTTTCTTTTTCTGCTCGATCAGCTCAAGCTAAATATTTCCTTCTCCCTCACAGCAGTGCTGGAAAATCAGAGAGGATGTGACCTTAGATCACTCATTCTGTGGAGCAGCACCATTCCTCTGTTGCCTTGCAAAACAATCACTCTTATCTTAATTATCTAGGATGTCTCATAGCAGTGCCCATGGCTATTTCAGGCATTAAGTTGTTTTCCATGTAAACCAGATTGTCCCATGCTGTACCTCCCAAGTGTCAGCTTGGAAACCTTTTACTCACTCAAGCTTGTTTAAGCAGTTTGCTGAAGCAGAACATTGTCCCAGCAATGAAAATAGGGGGGGGAATGAAGAAGGCAATGGGTCATGGCTAAAGGGTGATGGTGGGAAAGATTAACCTGTCAGTGGGGAGCTGTGAGGAGGATGGGGTTATGGCAGGACTGGGAATTTCCAGCAGCAGTGAGACTCTGACAACATGTATGTCACATCAGTTACAATTCAAAATTGATGGAGTGTAAAGTTGCCTGGGGAATTTAATAAAGGGAAGAAGTAATGTGAATGAATATATAAAACACACTAACCTTAATGTTCCTCAGTCCTTGCTCTTTCATTTCCACTGAGGCTTCTTTGTTTTTCCCTCCTTCTGCATGTTTTCTTTTCTCTCTGGGGAAAAAGAAATCATGATCAAGCGCTCTGTGGTGGTTTCCTAGGGCAGAGCACAGACACCCTTCCTAGTGCCTGGCTTGCATTTGCCAGAGCAGCATCCCCAGTTTGCCTTTTTCCAGGTTCTCACCACTCTGCTGTGCACTCTCAGCCTTTCCTGACTGCTGTGCCCTGTCTGAATTGAGTGCTGAGCTGCTACAAGGGCCAGAGACTTGCACTCAGAAACCCCTGTGGTGCTGAGCTGCTTTGTTCTGTTGTGTTTTGGGCAGGATACAGAGAGGTATTGGCTTGATTCATTAGTGAATTTGGGGCTGTAGCTTGCCACTGCAAATACCAAAGGCCACAAGGGGACTGGAGGAAGCAGCAAACAGACAGAGTGGTTGGTTTGTATTTTCCTGTTCAGCATGAGCTTTTGGTGGGGACTGTGCAAACAAGCCCATGCGACACAGTCTGTGAGGGTTTTAGCAGGTCTGTCCTATTTGCACAGGGCATGGAAACAACACAGTGGCTCTGCTTCAGTGGAGATGGGGCAGGTCACTAAAACCAAGCAACTCTTTGGAGGCACTGTGTAAATTCCACTGTCAAATGCAGACGCAGCAATTGCACAGTGCCTCCCCTGCTTGAGCTGGCACAGCTTGCTCGGAGCTGCCTCCCTTTGCTGTGCTGGCCGTGGATTGCATTCTTCTACTTGGTGTTCCTTCTTTCAGGTCATTGATCTCCAAATCAGGCCAGAAGACAGCATGGCCCCATTTGTCCTCTGTGGTGGAGCATCACTCTTGCTAACTCATTGTCCTCATCGTGCTCTCTCCCTGCCTGCTGCAGCTGCCTTTTCCCTCTGTTGCTCTTGCTGGCCTCAGAAGGTCAGTCATCAGTTTGGGACCAGGAACTGAAGCTTGATTGAAGTCCCAATGACGGTTCTTGGTTTCCTGTTGACTCTGTTACGTCCTACTGTGACTTATCAGACTGTTAGACCTGATCTTCCTGTCTCACTCAGTGTTGCTGAGAGTTTATTCAAGTTTTGCTCTTTTAATAGCTTCCATCATTTTGCTTTGTTATTTAAAAAGCACCTTGGAGGAGTTTGGTTTTTTCCCCTTAATTGCTGTTGTTATTGCCAGTGATTTATGCAGGGTTGGCTGGGTCAGCCAGCCCTGGTGCCTGTTCTCCCTGGCTGTCCCCATTCAGTACAAGGCATTCTCCAGCAGGGATAGCTCAGCAGGAGGGAGTGCAGGGGTCCTGCCAGCTCTGCAGCAGAGTTCAGAAACAAGGGAGCAAGAGGCAGCAGCAGGTACATGGAGGTTTACTCGCAGTCCTGGCTCAGCCCCAGTAGTTACCCAGCAAGGAAGAGTCTCTGAGCTCTCAGCTCCAGGAAGGAGAAGTCTTTGCAAGTTCTCAGCTCCAGCACTCTGCTTCTGCTTGTCCTTTGCAGCAGTGTGAAAGTCACTCTTGAGACAGAGCAGGATGGTGTTTGGCTCGAATTTTTTAACAGCTATTTACATGCTTTTGTTTTGTGCAGTGGTGGGAATTCCCTGGTCATTACTGAGACATACCCGGTAATACCTGTTAGCTTAAATAAACTGTAACTGGATTCTGCTGGACTCTTCCTTTAAAGTTTTTGGCAAATATCCAAACCCTCTTTCCCCTTTAGTCTTAAGCTGTCTCTGCCTGCTATAAATAATACACTCAGTGACTCCATTCTAAAAGCGTATGGAAAACTGGTTCCCAGCAAGAGGATTGGCTGTGACTGTGTCCATCAGCAGGGCCATTTTGGCAGCTTAACCAGATGACTCTTTAGAGCTGAAGATCAAGCTGTCACGAATACTTAGCATGGTTGCTCCTCATAGGAAACCAGACACTTCAGAAATGGTTTCCTCTTGATTCTGGGAAAGAATGCAGTTGTTGAAAGAAACCGAACTTCCAGCACGGAAGTTCAGGGTAGAACAGCCTAGAAACTGGCCAGCTCCTAGGGCCCTTGGCCAGCCCCGCAGGCGGGGGCGGATCTGTTCTGCCGGAGTTAAAAGCGAACCCCCTGGGTGAGCAGTCCTGTGTTCGGGGTCGCTGAGGCACTGAAGCCAAGCACTGCTGCCCATTGGCCTCCTGGACCTTTGCACAGTCCCAAAATGTGGGAGCTGCAGCTTACTGACTATTCCTTACAAGGGCTCTTCAGGAATTTCTGCCGGAGTTGCACCTACAGGAGCCGGTCCAATTCGAGAGGGAAGCATGTGTGTGCCAGCAGCATCCCGCTGTGGGCTCACGTCTGTAACAGAGTGCGCAGGGACAAGGTTGGCCTCACTTGTTCTGTTGCTGCTTGGGGTCTCTGCAGCGGGAGAAAGCAGGGAGGAACTTCCCTCTCTGCTGCTTGTCTTTCTTTGGGGAGTGGGGGAAGGCATGGGGGGGCTTGGCTGTGTAGCTGTCAGCAGCACTGGGCTGCTCTGTTGATGATCTGAGTGTGACCATGACCGTGTCTAAGCTCTCCCAGAATTTCCTGCAGCTGCCATTGTGCATGGAATGCACCTGCATTCTCTCCCCTGCCAGAGCTCTCTGGCCCTGCGCAGGGCTCTGTGAGAGGGGGGAGCTGGGCTGCAAAGCAGCTCTGGTTATGACTGTCTGTTTGCTGACAGCAGCAAACTCAAAACAGAGTTTGCTGCAGGTGCCTCCTCCTGGTCTTACTGTGCTCCGTGTTCAAGAGCCAAGTGTTACAAAGCTGTCTCAGGAGGCACCGAATTCTCGCTTTGGCTGGTTCCAATGGCTGATCAAGCCCCCAAGCAGACAGCTCTTCCTCTCTCTTGCCAGTCTCCCTGGAGCTAAGTGCCACTCCTCAGGCGTTCGGATGTGTTTGGGCTCTCCCAGGCAGTACTGGAATTGCTGGGTGATGTTTTAGCACTTGAGTCAGCTGCTCCCCAGCCTCACAACTGTCCACTCAAGAGATCAAGCAAAGCTGAAAATGAGAGATTGGAACTTGTTTCTGTTTAATGAGTTCTTGCAATAGCAGAGCCTGGTGTTCTTCCTGCCTCTATGCTCAAATAGCAATGAAAAGGAGGAGGCTGGTTGAAGGAGGACAACCTTCCATGATTTCTCAGCTGATTCAAACATTGATTGTGCTCCCTGAGGTTGCCTTTATTGTTGAGCAGACACTGCTCACGTGTTGCTGGATTTTCCCATGTGTATGAACCCTCATCAGCCCTGTTTAGAGAACTGCACAATATCCGAAACCTGGTTTCCCTGAAACCAGGGAAACCTTGGAGTGTGGATTTTGCTGTGGAAAAGAAATAACAAGGTAAAAGTGATCGTGCTCTGCTTACTTGCAGAAGCCTTCCAGGCTAGCTGGTTTCTCTGAAGTGTGTTCCTAGCTCATGGGTAACTTCTGTTTTCCAGCTGGACCCGCAGGCGCTGCAGGACAAAGACTGGCAGCGCACAGTCATCTCAATGAATGGGGTAAGTGTGGCAAACAGAAATTAGCTCTGCTTCTTTACCTCCTGTGGGCTTTATTTCTTTGCTCTTCATTGCAGCATGAAAAAAAGAAAAAAGAAAAGAAAATGTTTAAAAAGTAACAGCTGTTCTCTTTGGTTCAGGTGGAAGTGAAGCTGTCGGTGAAGTTCACCAGTCGGGAGTTCAGCCTGAAAAGGATGCCGTCCCGCAAGCAGACGGGCGTGTTTGGGGTCAAGATTGCTATTGTCACCAAGTGAGCTGATGGGTCACTTTTCTGCCTGTTGTGTTTTAGAAGACAGCTGGCCAGTGGGGTGCACCTGCCTGTGTCCTCCTGAGGGATTTGGCAGTCCAGTCTGCTCCACTAGTCTAGGAGTGTTGATGTGGCTGCAGACAGGAGATGTTTTACAATCTCTGAGCTTCATGTTTTTGCAGAGATAAAAACCAATGTGCACGCAGGCCGTTTACTGACAGCCTATCACTCCTCTGAATTCCGGAAATCCTTCTTGCCCTTGCCTTCTCTGTAGTTAGCTGACATGGTCACAAATTTCCAGAGCCACTGAACAGTGATGTTTCCTTTCCATAATCAAAAATGTTCAAGGTCTTTGGATCCCATTGTATTATTTTAACCCCTGATCTTTTGTCATGAATCATTTGCCAGCAGAAACCTGTTTGTTCTGTTGTATGGTTTGGGAAGTGTGGTATTTCCTCCCCATGGAATTGCATCAGTTTGAAAGCAACAGAGTTGCTAAGTATCCAAGGACTGTTTGGGAATCCTCTGATTACCTGGGCAGAGTCGCAGGCTCTAGGGGCACTGGGACCTGGCCAGGAGCTCAAGTGCTCAGGGAAGCTGCAGAACAGCCAAAGCCAGGCTGAGACAGTCAGAAAACCCTCTCCAGTTTTAAAAGGAGTTTTTCAGCTCAGTCCTGACTGCCTGCTCAGACATCCTACCACTCCATTTTCCAGAAGAGGTTTGCACAGGGAAATGTTGGGGTGCTTGTAGCCGTCCTGGCTGGCTGGGGTACAGGCACTGAGGGCCTGGGCTGAACTGAACTCTTCTGTCTGGCTTTCTTCAGGAGAGAGAGGTCGAAGGTGCCGTACATCGTGCGGCAGTGCGTGGAGGAGATTGAGCGGCGCGGGATGGAGGAGGTGGGCATCTACCGCGTCTCTGGGGTTGCAACCGACATCCAGGCTTTGAAAGCTGCCTTTGATGTCAGTAAGTATTTGTGTCTGATTTTTCCTTTGCTCTGTGAGAACCCACCCGAGCTCCCTGTCAGGTGGCTGCGCTATTTTTAATCTTATGTTGCCCAAGAAGCACTAAGAAGTAGAGATTCTCACTCAAGGAAAATAATTTTAACCCTGGCTGCATATTTTATTAATATTCTTCAGCTACTGATATAACCAAAGGCATACAGCAGGTTGGGTCCTTGTACCAAATCATGCTTTTTTTATTCTTCCCAGCAGACATGACATGATGGGTTTACGTGCCTTGCCAAATCTTTGTAAATGGCAGACACCTTTCTTGGGGGAAACATCAGCAATCAGAAGTCAATTTCCTCACTGTTGTGAAGTGTCCAAATTAACAGAAGTCCTTAAAATAAAGAATGTTCTGTGAAAGCCATGTTCCTTAGAACTAGAAAGGGTATTTATGAAACTGGGGTTGGGTGGTCAGGGCTTCTCTCCCTAACTCCATCTGGACTGATGTGCACAGGCTCAGAAAATTAGATCACTTTGAGCAACCTTTGCAAAGCTCTCTTTGATCTTGAGCAGAAAAAGGCTCCTTACTGGTGCTACATTTGAAAGTGTGGCCTGTATGTCCCAAAAGGCACCTGAGATCAGGCAGGTGAAACATCTCCAAATTGCAAAGGTACAAAAAGTGAAATTCTGCCCTACTTCCAGCTTCCACACGACGGTCCAAGAACTGTTCAAGCCACACAAGGCCTGTGCCAGATGCCCAAATTTACCCTCCCTGCACTTTTCCTTCACTTTTTTAGTGAAATTTCCTTCTTGTGTTTTCTTTTCAATCACCCTAAGTTATCAAAAACCACTGATGAGTCGCTGCTAGTGCAAGTAAAGGTCTTTCACAGTTTGAAAAACAACTTTTTTCATTTCTGTTAAATGCTGGCTTCCACTGTTTTATGAAACCAATGCTGGTTGGTGTTTAGTTTAGGGAGAGGGGGTGGTTTTGTTGTTCTTAATAGTAAAAAACTGAAATGTAAGCCCTGAATTGCCTGTGTACTTTAGCTGCACTCATTGGGGAGTTAGAGAATCTTAGAATCTCTTATTCTAAGCTGTTGGAGACAGGGAATTGGAATAACAACTGCTGTCAGTAATAAAAGTTGAAATGCATACAAATACAGTCAAGTGGGGCTTGTTCAGATCCAGCCAGGGTCGCTGGCACAGCACAGCTAGCCCTGGGAGGTTGAGGTTCCCTGGCTTGATGTAAAGCAATGAAGTGTTTGCAGTCATTTGTGCAGCACTTCTCAGCTGGAAGGTAGCTCATTTAATCCAGAGAAATGTAAACAGGAAAACTCCCAGAGCCAAAAGATAAACAGACCCAAAGCAAGGAAAAGAAGGAATGCAAGGCCAGCAGTTCCTTTACCTTGCCTCTGCTCTCCCCTCTTTCAGATAACAAGGATGTGTCAGTGATGATGAGTGAGATGGACGTTAATGCCATTGCAGGCACCCTCAAACTGTACTTCCGGGAGCTGCCAGAACCCCTCTTCACAGACGAGCTGTACCCCAACTTTGCTGAAGGCATCGGTAGGTGCAGCACAAGGAACCCTTGATAATGGAAACTCTTCTGTAGGAGGCTGCTCTTAAAGCAACATAAAACCCGTATTTATAGTGTTGGACAGAAGCCTGGAACAAGCTGTGAGGGGAGTGGAATGGAGCTCAGGATGGAGCGTTGGAATGACATCGCCTTCCCACGTGGTGGAATATGGGCACTTGCCATGCTGCTCTGCAAGCTGCAAAAGCCCGGGTTTCTGAAGGACAGGGTCAGGACAGAATGCCAGCCTGCCTGCTGGGGCTGTGCACACTGACTGCCCAGGGCAGGCTTCAGGGAAGCCCCGTTTGGAGGGGTGGGGGATATGTACCTCATCTTATCTTGATGCAGAGAAGAACATCAATGATTGAAAGTCTCAAAGCACTTGAACTGCTCGAGAGAAAAGGATTCTTAATGCATTTGTGAAATAGAGGAACGAGATGCTGTGGGGTATTGATGTGCAACTCCAGCCTTCCAGCCTATGATGATGTAATCACAGTCCTTTTGGGACCATCCGTATTGGCTGTTCTGGGACATAGCTCAGTCAGATTCACACTTCCTGCCTGTGGTGATGTTTTGTTCTCTGTCTTGTAGCACTTTCAGATCCTGTTGCAAAGGAGAGCTGTATGTTGAATCTGTTGCTATCACTTCCAGAACCCAACCTTGTGACATTCCTTTTCCTTCTGGACCATTTAAAAAGGTAATACGTGGTTCCTTGAGAAATGCATTTAATGTGTGAAGCATCGCTGTTTTGAAAAGTGGAGCCTTTTCTTTAAATACCTGCTGAATCACAGAAATGAAGAAGTATTTGCTGATCTGCTCTGAATGCTCATCAGATAACTATTGTCTCATACTCACTTAGTGAGGCAGTAAATCCTGAATTCCATTCCCACTCATACTGAAAAAGGATTAGAACTGGAGGAAAGGGGTAACAAAAGAGTCAGGGCTTATCTATCGCAAATGCAAATTCCTGCTGCAATGTCACTGAGACTGCACCTGCATCTGGATACAAAGACCAGGAAAGGTTTTTGTATAAACCATGAAGCTTTGGCCATATTTAAGGTCTAGGGAGCCCTGTCTCAGAAGGTGTCTGAAATCCAATAATCTATTTTTAAAGTTCCAGCACTTTGCCTAACTGCAGTTGTCAGTTCCTTTTTTAGTCAAGTCTTTCTGATTTTGTCTATGTCTTTGTAATATGGTTGTAACTGGGAAAAAGTATTTCCATGCATTTGGTATTAATGCAGTAAGCTGGCTTAATGCTTGCCCAGTGTGTTGATTTGCGTAAGTATGTTGTACATACCAGAGACTGTCCCTGGAGACATGAAAAATCATCTTGTGACTGAGATTCTGGATTAAAATCCAGGAAATCTGGGCTTTGCTTGTCTTTCTGCTGCAGACTTTTCTGCCCTTGGGCAAATTTTTTAAACTTTGTGCCTCAGTTTCTCATTTATAAAACTCAGATCTTTATAAAGGTCTGCCTTGTGCATTGTTTCTTCTCCCAGGGTTGCTGAGAGGGAAAGCGTGAACAAGATGTCCCTACATAATCTTGCCACTGTCTTTGGACCAACACTGCTCAGACCTTCAGAGAAGGACAGTAAAATCCCTGCTAACCCAACCCAGCCCATCACAATGACTGACAGCTGGTCATTAGAAGTCATGTCCCAGGTAAAATCCTGAATGTGCCATTGCATCTTGTGAAGACACTTTCTGGGAAAGCGCAGTCCCGTGGCAGGCCTGGCTCAGCCATCCCGCTGGGTTTTCATGGTAGTTTTTTTGATAAACATAAAACAACTTTTGCCCTCACACAGACATTTTAGACTGTCTGTATAACAGTGTTCCTTCAGGCAGGTCAGTTTGCATCTGTACGAATACAGTTTTCATGGAGGAACGTCTGTGTGTGTGCATCCTGTGTTTGTTTGTGCATGGGAAGTTTTTGGGAAGCTGTGTCCCAGCACCATGCTGCTGGCCTGGGATAAAAGAATTGGCAGTGTTTCCACAATGCTCCTCGGCATTTAAACCACCTTCACTGGTGCACAACAAAATTCTTTGGCCACTGCTGCCTTTGAAGGCGATGGAGAGGACTGGAGCACAGAGCCTGTGTCACTGGGTCAGACTGGTTTGTACGTTCTCCGTTGAGTAATGGCAAATTCTAGATTTAATTTTTTCAATGCTGGAACACCAGCACCATTGTTCCACCTGGAATCTAATAAGAATGTCTCTGAAGCACTGCAAGTTTTACTGTTTCTACTGCTGTTACACAGTGTATTAAATACACAGCTGCTAGATGTTCCCAGAGAGAGCTGTATCACCAGCTCTCACACAGCCAGGATGAGAATGAGTTTTTACAGGGCTTTAGTATTACCTTGTCATTTCTCTTTCCAGGTTCAAGTTCTTCTGTACTTCCTGCAGCTAGAGACTATCCCTACCCCGGACAGCAAGAGGCAAAGCATTCTCTTTTCCACAGAGGTGTAGGTGCCTGCGGTACCAACAGGACACAAACTGCTTTTGGCATAACTCTGTCACCCCTGGGAAAAAAGATGACTGGTGTTTCCTCGGACTGGCCTGTTCCTGTGATGGGGAATTCTGGCCCTCAGAGCTTCTGCTGTTTGTTAACCAGAGACAAGCTGGAGAGAATGAAACAAACCTCTCCTTGTGCTGGTAGAACCAGAACTAACTGGAGATGGAGCTGTGCAGAATCTCCACTAGAAGGAGCAATAGACACTTGGACAAATGCACCACGGAGTGTGGCAATTATTCTTGTTGGGAATGTGACAGAAGGTATTCCTCATTTTATGGATTTAATTTATCATAAAGAAACTTCAAGATTTCTACTGGACCACTTGATAGGACACCCCTTTTTGGGTGAGGGGGCGTTAAAGGATATATCACAACTGTGTCTTTAATAACTGCTGTTTCTCAAGTACTGTTCTAGGCCACAAAAATAGCATTGCTTTGCAAGAGGAAGGAGAAGAGGAGGGTCTGGGATCTAAAATTCTCTCCACAGAAATTCAAGTCTTGATTTGAAAATGGTTCTAAAGAAATCAAACAGTTTTATGTACAGCTAGAACTGTTGTCTGGTTGGGGGCTGGGTTTTTTTTTTTTTAATTTGTATGGTTTTTTGGCTCACCCACCCCTTCCCATACAAATGTTTGTACACTCCAGGGAAGGAGATGCCCTGCTCTTGCCTATGTTGCACTTCTGATGGGTTTTGTTGGGTTGAGACAGACTCAATGAAATTAAATAAATAAATGAAGCAAATTAAAGAGAGGCAGGGAGGATAACAGTCAGTGATTCTGTTGTTTGTTTGCTTATAAAAGCAGGGGCAATATTACCCAGGAAGGATTGCTAAATTCCTTAGACCCCACCAAACTTAATGAAAATTAATTGGGAAGACTGTTAATTCCCAACACTCCAAAGAAAATACGTTATCTCTGCAAAAGTAGTTGAAGAATTTTTGGATTTAAAAAAAAAAAATCAATGGCTCTCAGTTTGGCTGGCTGCTTACTCCAGACTTTTATCAGAACATCTTTTTTTTGATACTTGAATTTTTTGGGGGCTTTGTACATTGTTTCTACAAGAGTCTTTTTCTGATAGATATAAACACTCTGAAAAAATGCCAGAATGTACCTTATGGACAATCTAGCAAAGAGCACGCATTGTGGATTCTCCAGAAATTCCAACTGTTTTAAATAAGAGCAGTGGAGAAATTTCTGTGGAACTCCATCTAGCAGTACAAAAGGTCTGGCCAAACACCAGTTTTGTATTTCCCTCCCTAAAGCAGTTGAAGCTACAGGGGTGGAAAGGGCAGCAGTATTTGTCCAGGGAATTGAAACTGCAGAATCTAATTGCTGGTATCCAGAGCCCAGATCCTGGCTCTGAAGCAGTTGTGCCAAACATCCTGGGGTTGGGAGCGATGCCGTTTTCCTAAACTATTCCAGCCCCCGCTACTCCTGCCCAGCTATGCAGCATCCATTTAGTGGCATCTGTCCATCATCATCCTGGTGAGAAGAAAAGTACAGCTGGAAGACAAGGGAAGGAATCGGCACAAAAAGGGGAGGGAGGGACAGATTTTGAAAGATTGGTAGGGTCAGGTTGTCAACATCATTTGCAGGGAAATACGACACAGAAAGCGACCCCTCTTTGTGCTGAACTGCACATTTTCTGGTGGGTGATCTGCAAACTCTCAATTAAAAAAAAAATAGTAAAGGAATGTTTCAAGCAAATAGAAAAAAATTAAAGGGAAATGATTTTGTAGTCACTGTAATTCTGAGTGCTGCAGAATATTAGAAATTATTGTACTGTGAAGTTGCGAAATCAGAAAGGAAAAAATATAAATTTCAATTTTGTGCGTATATCAATATTTTGCATGCTTTGTAAGGATTCTTATAGGAATTTAACATTGCTTAGTATCCCTCCCTCCCTAGGTCTGGGAGCAAACCTCTTTGTACTGTAATGTACAACTAGAAATTCCTTCTCTCTTGTATGTATTTCCATGACATTCCAACTTCTGAACCCGCAAAAAAGAAAAAAAATGTCTATAGTAGGAGGTGCTTTTTGGGGGAGGGAGGGAATGAAGGCAAGGAAACTTGAAGGCTTAAGATTTTGATTTTTTATATTTTTAGTTTCATTTTTCGCCTGTTTGAAGGTAAAAATTAGTCACAGTCCTGAAAAACATTGACTTGAGCCATGTCGTGCAGAGCAGTAAAGCATTCTCTGGGTTTGTTTCTCTGTATCTGTTATCCCTTTTCCCTAGCAGCTCTACAGCAATCCTTGCACTCCTGCCTGCTCCCACTCTGGGGACATGGACCTGAGGCAGGAGCACTGCTGATGACTTCATGGAAAAGGGAAAAAACCCAAGCTACACCTGGTGCTGGGTGATAGCATTTTCCTTTGGTGTTTGGAATTTGTGGCTGCTCCTTGCAGGTTGAAACTGGAAAGCAATACCATAATGACTGTGCCAATTTACTTTCGCCCAACTTTTTAATTTTTATTTATATAGGAAGTTAATTTTAATATTAAATTACTAGAGTATGTAACCATGAGAAAATTGCTTTTGCTTTGGTTACTGTGACAGGTTGTTGCTGTCAGTCTCTCATTACAATGCTCAGTTCTAATGTAGCGTTATCTAACATGCAGGCATGTGGATCAGGGAAAAAAAGTTAATTTAACTTAACCCGTTAATTATTTCTGTTAAGTATGAATATGTTTTCCCCAAAGCTGGTAATTTTGGGCTGGAAAGGATAGTGGATCGTATTGCTGATGATGAAATCATGGATTGATTTGAAATCCAAGAATTGATTTCTTGAATTTCCTTTAATTTTGCAGTTAAGTTTTTTCAAATAGTCTTATGTTTTCAGAAATTAAGTATTTCCGAAAAGCTTTTATGTTTTTTTTCCCAGGGATGTTGGTTGGGGTTTTTTGTTTGTTTGGAGGTTTTTTTGTGTTTTGGGTTTTATTTTTACTTTTCTTTTTTTTTAATAAGCCTTATCATACTTAAACAAAAAGGGAAATGCAAAACTTGGCTTTAGAGAAGGCCTTCTGACTTCTCCTCTTATACATTCCCTTGTGAGTTGTGTCAGAAAACGGAACTCTTTAATTTTCTATGTTAAAAGGTACAATATAAACAACATGAGCAAACTAGCGAAAAGTTACCCTTTATGTGTGCACTGGGAGATTTTGCTCCTTCAGTTTCTAATGTATTGGAGAGACTTTTCTACAAATGTCACTTTCAGGAAGAGGAATCTGAGATGTTTAAATTTTCAGCTAAGGAAATTCAGGTGATTAGGGTAGTCTGTGTCTCTCCGGTTTAAGGAGGGGAATAAGCATCAGTTTCCTGGCATTTACAAACTACCTTAAAATTCTCATGGGCTTTTTAACACTGAATAGGTTTTTAAGTAAAATTTTAAAAAGTTAAGCAAATGAAGGGAAAAGTTTTCAAAGATGGACAAGAAATAACAGTTAATAGCTCAGAGTCAGCTTTGTGTTTGTGCATGCTTTGTATGGGAGGGAAGTGTCGGAAACCAAATTGAAATATATCCATTCAAATGCTGCTGGTGTTCTTTATTCTTGCACATTTTTAACAAGTTGAGGTAGTAGCTAAGCTATTTCAGGCTGTATTTTAATGCTGCTATTTTTCAGTGTATCAGCTAAGGGCAAAATCCAGCAGTGTGGTGCCTGTCCTTGCCAGTGCCCACTGCCCGCCTCGGCTCTGCCATCATCGCGCACACGCAGAATCGCCCGGCACCGCGCGGAGCCACACGGCCCTGTGGTGTTGGCCACGAGCTGGGGGAACCACAGAGGATATTTATGGGAGATGCAGGATTTTTACAGTTTATTAGTTTTACCTGTTTAAAACTGTTTTATGGTTGTTGCTGTTAGTTTTCTGTGAGTTTATTTAAACACGTGGACTGTTCTTTAAGGCAGACATGGATCTCCAGATTAGTTTGTCACCTGTGTAACACTGGAAGGCATCACAATATGTTCATTTACCTTAATGTGCCATTCTCTCAAGTGTGTATAAAATGTAAACTGACCAATGTGGTTTTAAAAATGTTTAAAGTCTGATGGCAAAAACCCAACCTTCTCTGATTCCTTACTAGGTAGTCCTTTTGTTTCAGTGCTTGGTCACCTACTGGCATAACTTTATGAGATGTGGCATTCTTATGGAAATTTTAGTATATAATGGGAAATGTTTTAAGAAAAAACTTCCCCTTTCTCTTTTTACTTTAATTCAAGATGACGGGGACTTGTAATAACAGAGGACCAACACATTTATGCAGGAACATGGAGGGGATTTGCTTCTGTTCCTTGAAGAAGAAAAATATGAAAGGGCAATCCCTAGATACAATCAAATCAAGCAAATTCTTGGAGATAGCCAGTCGTTTATACCCTCTTAAATTTCTCCTCCGGGGATGATTTTCTTTGTAGACTTTGCTAACATTGTCCTACTACTGTTAGTGAAAAATAAACATGGTACCATTCCCTTCCTTTAACACAGGGCCTGTGCAACTGAGATATTGGAGCCTTGGACTAGTATTAGCAATTCTCCATTCTGAACTAGGATGAAATAAATGTTCATGTGTGTTCTGTGAACTTTCTAATTGAATAGAATTAAATCTATGGATTGCCCTTAAAATCAACAGAGGCTATAAAGGAAGCACTTACAGTTAATAGACTGTTGCTTAACAATCTTTAGGGAATAAAACCAACAAAAATGGAAAATGGAAGCAAAATTAGGAATTGCTCGGGTCACGTTGCCTGGGACTAGAATGAAGTTCTCATTTTGAGTTACAGAAGGTGGCTCATGCCCTAGATAACTGAGCAATGGCTCTCTTGCCAGTAAATGAACATGAATATGGGAATGCCAGGAATTTAGCTTCAGCAGCCTCACAGTTCTGATGTGCTGCAACCCCTCTTTCTTGCTACTGAACATTCACAGTTCAGTGCTAAGAAAGCAAAGCTTATCACTTGCTCTCTACCTTTTCCCCCTGAGGCAGCCACCATAGTGCCTGTATGTTAGCGTAGGTGAACCACCACCACAAGGAAGTAAAAAGCTCCTAGAACCACAAAGTTGGACTGTTGTTTAAGCTAGAAGTCTGGTTTTGGGCTGCAAGGATAAAACACCACAACAGCTGTAAATGACAAAATGGTTGGGGCAGTAGGACTAAAGCAAACCTGAGTGTATGTGTTGTCTTGATGCTCCTCCTTCTGTGACCATATAATTAGATTTATGCCTCTCAGGTCAAGCAAATTCATAAATGCTCTTGTCAAGAATTAGAAAATTATTAAATTACCTAGTTTGCCTCCACTGTTGATTCTCTTTGTGTTACCATCTTACAGTGACATCACTGGAGACCACTGCAAAACATGCAGCGGTTTTGACACAATATTTTTCCTGCTGCCATGTTTCACCTCACAGTAAGACAGACCTCTCCTTTTCCAACAGAACCACTTCACATCATTCTGCACTGTAGCAACTACCACACCAAGAGGTTCAATTTGTAGCAGAGCTACAGAGCAGAGCCCTGGAGATAATTAAAATATTTCCAGTCTTCTTGTGCAGAGTGGACCAGGTACTGCTAAAGCTCTGGGCTCACACAGGGCTGTGTTGCGAGCTAAGTAAGATTCTATTATTTACAGCTGTTGAAGCATATTTGGGAATTAATATGATTTCAGAGTGCCCAAGCCTAGCAGAAGTGTTTGCTCTACTGCTTTTGCTCTACTGCTTTGTCGTAATCACAATCATGTTCAAATCCCCTTGTCAAAAATGGTTCACCAGAATAGAGAAAATTGTATTTTGCGCTAGAGCTTTTGCTTGTGTAACTGCTGTGGTCTTGTCCCCAGTGGGAGGATGTCCTGAGAATCTGAGACATTCTACAGATGAACTGTTTCTCTAATCTGCAGAATGATTTATACCACACGGCATTTTATATCCCTGTGGATGTACAAAAGGGCAGGCTTGTGTACAAAACAGCTTCCTGCCTGGAAGGAGACCAGCAGCTTCCTGGAGATGACCCTAAGCAAAGGTCGCAGTGGGTCCAGCCCACCAGCGAGCAAAGGCCTTGCTGCTGCTTGGGTGCTCCCATCTCCCCTGGGGCAGTTTGAGAGGCTCAGAAGGCAGCTGAGAGTTCCTTCTTACTGCACCCAACTGAGTGATCAAATGTTGATCTAGAGTAGCTCAAACTTCCTCTATTTTAGTCCCATTTTGGGAGAAACAGGGACTGTGCTAATTTGGGATTATACAAATAGCTGAAAACCAATCTGTATCTAAAACCTATTTCATATATAGTAGATGGTAATGTAAAAGCTGCCATAGCAAAAGGTCACTTCTCCACAAGAACCTTTTCTACTCCCTGCCTTCTTTACTGCTTCTCACAGCCTAAAAGAAATCTTGTCTTGGGTTTCACAGGCATGTACAAAACTTGCAGAATCCTGGATAAAACTTAGCTATGCAGGGACCAATGTTTCAGGAGTACTAAAAGTGATTACCAAGGTAGCACAAAGAGGGTAAGGAATTATTGTGTTGGGATAACTGAAAAGCATCACAATGAAATGGTGAATTTAAAAACGATCTCACAGCAGGACACTGAAATGTTGTCCTTTCTGTGTCTGTCCAGCAAAAAAAAATAAAACTCAGCCTTCTCTTGCCTATGTAAGTTGCGTAGTTTGTTCTTATCTCTAGTATTATAAGTGTTTATAATCCATGAAGAATTCCAAGGAAAGGAGTTAAGACTATTTATTTAAATATAAATACAATTAAATTATATAATTAGTCCTAAATTATCAGATGTAAAAGACAAACAACTTGTTATTGTTTGAATAATTTTGGGTTTCATCAGAGCTAATACTGTTGGCATTATTTCAAACACTACCATGTTAGGGAGTCAGTTTTTGACATTTTATCCTCCTGTTGCTAGTGCTTCAGTATCTCATAGTGCTCTGTTTCGGGGAAAAAAACCCCTAATCCTAATAGTTTAATACTGAAAGGTGTTGAAACCATACTGTTAAATGTCTCTCAGTTTAGGCCCAAAGAGAAGGGGAAAGGGAAAAATTTTCATTCTGGATTTTTTTTTTTTTTTAACTTTCTGAGAAAAGTGGTATGAAAAAGGGATCCAAAAACTGTATTTGGGGGAAAAATGTCTTAAGGCATTTATAGCCTTTCTTTGTACACAATGTTAAATAAAATCTCCTGTATCTATGTTGTCAGGTTCTTTTGGTCTTATTTAAATAAAAGTGGGCCTACATTACTCTGAATGTGTGAATTGCATTCAGCTGAGTTTGCTGGGGGTAGGGAATTTAACTCTGCTGTTTCAAAATAAAAGCTGTTTCTTGTTTTACAAGGTAAAAGCTATATCACCTAAAATCTAGAGGTTAGTATGGAGAACTAAACTAAAACAACTTTAATGTGTGGAAATAGTTTACATGGAAGGTAAGAAATAGCTAAGCAACCCAGTCCATGTTCAGATCTGTATGATTCCTTTTGTAGGAGTTCTGCTTCAAAACCCAGCCCATCTCAGACTTTGTCAACTTTACATTTGTGTGCAGAGTACTTGAACTGTAGTTAGTATTTGCTAAGAAATCAGCTCTGGCCTCCAGTTCTTCAAACACTGCATGAAATTAGTGGGATTTTGTAGGAATCAGTGTGGAAACTGAATCAGCTACTTAAATCAAGTTAACGTGGTGCTTTATTTAAATATTGTTTAAATTATTAATGTAATTAAAGTACATTTATGTTTGAATATAGTCCAAATTTAATATAATATATAAACCTTTCTACAATAAAAAGATACCTGCTTGAAAGCTCTCTAGCCGATTTCATTAAGTGTGGATCACAAAGATTACAGGACTCCATTGTACCTAACTGCAGTGTTAAAAACTACACTGAGTATCATGCTTACCCCTGAACTGGACAAAAAAGGGGAAACTCAACGACTATTACTAATATTTCCGACCAGTGGTGTGGCTGTGTAATATAGAATAGTTTTCCAATAGCTTCAGTGTGGAATTCTTCTGCCAAATGGTTCTCCCTCTCCCAGAAAGTGAACCCTTGAAGTGCAACCACATGGAACAGCAGCCCCTGGATGAGCCTGGAAGGGATCGTGTCCTGCACCAGGCACTCGGCACCCACAACCATTCTCCTACCGTGTCCAGCTCTCTGCTGACTGCCAGCTTGGAGCTTCTCAGCCACTTCTGCTTTTCCCTGACTGAAGGCTCCAGGTGAGCAGAGCTGCCCCGGGCTCGAGGTGAGCCGTGGCGTGCAGGCCTGTGCAAAGCAGCCAGCACACACCTGCGGCACCTGGAACGAGAGGGAGCAAATGAAACCTAAGGCTGGAGCAGGATGAGAAAGAACATGAATATAATAACCATGGATGTTCTGTGCAAATTGCTCCACCTGAGCAGGTGTCTCCATTTTCCAGACAGCCCTGAGGCTTGGACAGGCTGCCCTGGGGCAGCAGCTTCCCTGAGGCCCGTGGGGATACAGCTGTCAGTGTGAGGCAGGATCAGCCATCCCTGCCTGACTCCGGAGAGACATTTGTCTGCTCTTTGTTAGAAGCCTCCAGTTATGGAGATTCTGTAATCCTCTGGGGCAATCTAACCCAGAGCATAACCACAATGAGAAAGCTTTCCTAGCAGACAGCTGAACCACTCGCACACATTACAGCACATAATACTGCAATTTTATGCATTTTTTTCAGCGACCTTTTAAGTTCCAGAACCAAGATCCAAGGCATATGCACTGTCAGCTAGCAGCTTGTTCATTAATTCACTGAGCTGAGTGACTGCTTCCTGCTGCAAAACAGAAGGCTGAGCCCTTTGTGGTCTACTGTGAGAAATACATTGTACGAAACAAATGCAGTCATTTTTCACATCCTTAATACAGAACTAGTGCCATTGAAATGCCATTCTTTAGCCGATAACTTAAAATCAGTCCAAAGGTAGAAACACAGGACAACATTTTGCTGAAGGTATCAGGGATCAGAAAATCTAGCAGAATGACACTGGTCATATTGTAAGAAAATGAACATCAGGATTATTACTTAAGCATAAAGGAGCATTTCACTGTCAAACGAGGACACCATGTCTGTGCAGCCGCCTGCCAGGGGAATCCCCACCAGGTAGGAACAGGCAGAGTGACAGAGAAATGGACAGGGAAGGACATCTCAGTGAAATGACTGACTCTGTAAGACACAATAAACAGAAAACTTTTCCCACCATGTAAATCAAACTATGTTGCAATATCTGGCGGCATACATCCTGTCAGTTTTAAAGGCAATTCTGATGTAATAGAGATGTCATTTACTTTGATTTATAATATTAAAAATTTAACTTCACCAAAGATAATGAGGGGACTGTAAATCATAACTTGCCCTACCAGTCTGCAGCCTACAAATTCCATATTCCTGTGAATTCTATTCCTATGAATTTGGAAGGAATGTACCTCAAGGGAGAACGTGCAACTCAATCTTACACTGAAATGTTTCTTTTGCTGAAACAGCTGAGTTGTTGTTGGGAGACAAGCTTTAACCTAAATAGAGGGGAAACTTTTACAGGGACGTGTCAAATCAGCACATTTTCTTCATTACTGTGTTCATAGCACTTCCCAGCCGGTGCCTGTAAATACAAACTCTACTGTATCTCCCACCAAAGCACCCACACTGCAATTTGGGTTTATTAATTTCAGTTGCTGGTTATTCATGACAAGTCAAACATCCTGCACAGTGATGGGCTACAAAGCTGAGCTTAGTCTAGTGAGTTTGAAGGCAGCTCAGACTCTGAAAGCTTGTGTGCACATCAGTTCTTGTAACCTAAGAAGGCAAAGCTATTTCCTACCACAATGTGCTGGTTTTGGCAGGAGTAGAGTTAATTTTCTTCAAGGTAGCTAGTACGGGATATGTTTTGGGTTTGTGCTGAACACAGTGAAGAAAACTCTAGCCCATTTAAGCCACGACACACATTTAAACATCTACTTCTCACTCGAATGAAAAGCTGCAATTATAGATCTGGACGGTAAGGCACAGAAGACCCACAGCCCCCTCACTCACACTTACATTTCCTGCCCTGTGCACGCTTGGTGCCAGAGCTTAAAATATGCATGCTTATTCCCCCGCCCAAAAAACCCCCACAAAATAATTGATTTTTTTCACCAGTCCCAGATGCGGCCCTGGGGCGGGGCTGTTGCCGCCCTCCCGCCCACAGGCGGGCACAGTAGCTGGGGAAGGGTCTGGAGCACGAGTGTGGTGAGGAGCGGCTGAGGGAGCTGGGGGGTTCGGCGTGGAGAAGGGGAGGCTCAGGGGGGACCTCTCCTTTCTCCATAACACCCCGACAGGAGGGGGCAGCCGTGAGGGGTCGGGGTCGGGCTCTGCTCCCCGGGAACAAGGGACAGGATGAGAGGAAACGGCCTCAGGCTGGGCCAGGGGAGATTCAGGTTGGACATGAGGAGTAATTTCTCCACAGAAGGGATGATCAGACATCGGAACGGGCTTCCCAGGGAGGTGATGGAGTCACCGCGCCGGGAGGTGTTTAAGGAAAGACTGGACGTGGCGCTCAATTCACTGCCATGTTCTGGATTACTGCCATGTTCTGGACGACACGGTGGTGTAAGGTCACACGTTAGTCTCAACCATCGCAGAACGCTTTTCCTACCTAACTGATCCCGGTCTACCGCGATTCTGTGGTTCAGGTGCGGAGCGGTCCCGCCCTGGGGGAGGGGCCGCGCCGCGCACGCGCCGCCCGCGGCCGCGCCCCGCCCCTTCCCCTCACGGCCCCCGG